>CAUYLG010012831.1:0-55000 GCA_963573385.1 Cacajao melanocephalus | reverse complement strand
CCAAGTTCCCAAAGGTCAAGTGAAAGGTCACCCTCCGTTTGTCAGGTTGCTGTCTTCCTGCTTCTCTCCGCTGAGCTGCGATTCTGATAAACTACCTCAAAACCAACAGTCTTCTTTGGTAAAATAATAATAGCAATTAAAATACATGTATTTTATAATTATGCTTAAGTGTCTTCATTTTTTTTAGCCTCAAGTCTCCTTGGCAACATTTCAAAAAGGGACTGTTTTAAATGACTCCATTTGTTCAAACAGTGGAACACCGGTAAGTCATATCTAGGTATCTGAATCGGAAGAAAAAAAAGAAACAAAACAAAGAACCAAAACGAAATAAAGAAGTATTTAATGATTCACAAGGCTCTGCTAATTTCAGTTAAGAAAGACTATTTAGAAGAGTGGTTACAAATTCTGGTATCCCATATTTTTTTTTTTTTTTGAAAGAAAGAAAAAGAGAGGAAAGAAAGTGAGACTGAAAGAAAGAAAAAAAAAAGAATGTACGAGAGAAAGAAAGAGGAAGAGAAAGAGGGAGAGAGAACGGGATTCTTGTTCTATTGCCCAGGCTAGAGTGCAGTCTAAAAATGGGTATTAAAAACCTCTATTATGCCAATAATTGTGCTTAACAATGGAGACAGGAAGGAATAAGAGATGAAAATAACAAACAAGCAGCCAACCAATGTTTTATTCAAGCCTGTGAAATGCTATGCAATTGCTGAGGAGTGATTTATTTCCAATTATGCGGTCACTTTTAAAACAGGTGTAATATGATACTGAGAAAAATGTATGTTTTGTGGATTTGGGGTGGAGAGATCTGTAAATATTTGTTAAGTTTACTTGTTCCAGGTCTGAGTTCAAGTCCTGGATATTCTTGTTAATTTTCTATCTCATTGATCTGCCGAATATTGACAGTATAATGTTAAAGTCTCCCACTATTACTGTGTGCGAGTCTAATTTTTGTGTTTTTAGTAGAGACGGGGTTTCACCATGTTGGCCAGGTTGGTCTTGAACTCCTGGCCTCAGATGATCCACCCATCTCAGCCTCCTGAAGTGCTGGGATTACAGGCGTGAGCCACTGTGCCTGGCCAAAAAACATTTTTGAAATGATGAAGTTTATCATTAAAAGGACTATGTTTGGTCTGAGGCCCATCTGTCAAGATAGGACAGAGAGTATCAAACCCAAATGGTCTTTCAGTTTGATGGCTCAGCAGGGGCTGGGTGCATAGTAGGCACTCAACAATTAACTGCCTCAACTAAAGGATGTCTAAGTAAATACTATTCCTACATTCTTAGGATTTTTGTTTTCATTTTTAATGAGATGATTTACACACTATGTAATTCACAGGAGTTATATATTCAGTCTAATAAGCTTCAACAATTATTTACTGCTATAAATACTGATATTATCTCTGTGGCTCTGAATAAAATCTTCCTCACCATGCTTTCCCAGATATCACTGAACACTTTTTTCTTTTCACCACCAAAACTAAAATATGCTTTCATCACCTCAGAAAGTTCCTTTGTGTCCCTTTTCAATTAATTACCTACCTCCTAAACCCAGAGGCAACTGGGTTTCTGATTTCTGTCACTGTGTAGTTAGGTTTTACTGTTTGTTGACTTTAACTAAACTGAATCAACAGTATGTATTTTTGTGTGTGCAGAGATTATTTTGCTCAATATGATATTTTAAAGTTTTATCTCTGTTGCTCTGGGTATCATTCCTTTTTACCACTGAGTTGTATTTAACTATATGGATATCCTACAATTTGCTTATCCATTCTCTTAATGATGGATATCCGGTTATTTTCTGTTTGAGGCCATTATGGACAAGGCTGCATGAACTTTGATGCATGTTTTTTTGTGGACCTAAGTTTTTGTTTCTCTTAAATTCCTATCAGTAGAATTGCTGAATTATGGTGGAAATGTATATTTAGCTTTATTAAAAATTGTCCAGCACTTTTCTCCACACTGGTCTTATCATTCTAAACTCTCACCAGCACTGCATGAGAGTTGGAGTTTCTCCTAATCCATGACAACATTTATTGTCAGTCTTTTTTACTTTAGCCATTCTTGTGGGCATATTGTGGTGTCTCGTCATATGTGTGTGTGTCTGTTTTAATGAAGATATAAACTTTATTGAGTTTTGACAATCGTATAAAACCAGGTAATCATTATGTAAAACAATATATAGAGCATTTCTATTATCTCGGAAATTTCTTTCTTTTAGTTGATTTTCTTCTTTAAGAGGCAACTACTTTCTAAATTCTATCATCACAGAGTTTTATCTCTTCTAGTATTTAAATAAATGGAAAAATACAGTGTGTTAGTTATCTATTTCTGCATTAACAATTGCCACAAACTTAGACCTAAAACAAGAGCCATTTATTATCCTACGTTTCCATAGGTCAGAAATCCAGCAGAGCATGGCTGAATTCTGTGCTCAGGGTTTCACAAGGCAAAAATGAAGGTGCTGGCTGAGCTGAGAGTCTCATCTGGTCCTTTTTCAAGCACTGGTTGTCAACAGAATTCCTTTTCTTCTCATCCTTTCCACTCGGATCCCTCTTTCCTCAGGCTTGTCTGAGTTCTTCTCAAGGTGTAATTTCTCTGCCTTCCCCTTCGGCCTCTGCTTTTAAGATTTCCTGTGATTAATTGGTTCTACTAGGACAATCCTGAATAATCTCCTTATCTTAAGGTCAACTGATGAGTAACTGTAATTATATCCACAAAGTCCCTTTTACTACATAATGTAACATATTCATGAGTATAACAGCATAATGAAGGTCATAGGAGCCCAAATTTTGAAACCTACAGTAAGTACTCTGTTGTTCATTTGCTGCAATCAGATTAATATCTGATTGCAGAAATATTCAATTATGTGAACATATGATAGTTTGTTTAATCATTCTCTTTGTGGATTGATAGCTGTTTTTCCAAATTTTGGCTATTGTAAATAAGAATGCTATGAATATTCTTTTGCAAGTTCTTTGTTAACATGTTTTCATTTCTCTTGGGAAGTACCTAGGAATGTAATTGTGAGTCATAAGGGATATATATATATTTAATTTTATAAGAAACTCCCAACATTTATCCAAATTGTTTGCACCATTTTTTTACACGCCCACCAGCAATGTTTAAGACTTTCAACTGCTCACATTCTCTCTACATTTGTTGTCAGTTTTTTCATTTTTTTAAAATCATTGTAGTGGCTGCAAAATTATATCACATTGTGCTTTTAATTTTTATTTTCCAGATGACAAATGAAATTCACCTGTCATTCTTGTGCTTGTTGGCTGTTCATATGTACTTTTTTGTCAACTGTCCAAGTTTTTTGCCCATTTAAAAAATGAAAATTTAAAATGAATTACTTGTATATATCATAAGTTCTTTGTCGGATATATATTGTGGATATGTTCTCCAGTTTGTGACTTACCTATTCATTTTCTCAATGATGGCTCTTGAATAAGAAATAATAATTTTCATAAAATCCAATTTATGAATATTTTTGTAATTGTGGCTAGTGTTTTTGTAGTCCTAAGAATACTTACCTATCTTCCTAGAAGCTGTATGGTTACAGATTACTTACTTTTAAGGCTATGATACATCTCAAATTAATTTTTTTGCTACAGAATGACATAGGGGTTGAAGTTGCCTTGATTACAGCTTATAAAAAGTCTTGATATCAACTTTGCCCTTCTTCAAAGTTGCTTTGAATGTTCTAGGTCCTTTGCATTTCCATATGAGTTGTATCACCAGCTTGTCAATGTATACAAGAAAAGCCTGCTGACATTTTGAATAAGGTTGTGTTGAATCCATATATTCATTTACGAAAAAAACTGACATCTTGACAATATTTGATGCCTTTGATCAATGAATACAATATATCTCTCCATTGATTTAAGACTTCTTTACTTTCTTTCAGCAGTATTTTGTCATTTTCAGTGTATAGGTCTTGCACATCTTTCATCAAGTTCATCCCTGATTATTTCTTGCTTTTTGATGTAAGTGGCACTTTTTTTAAAATTTCAATTTCTAATTGTTTGTTGCCAATGTAGTAAAAAAACAATTGATTCTGGGTATTGACTTCTATCCTGTGAAGGTGCTATACTTATTTATTAGTCCTAGTGATTTTTTTTTGTAGAGTCTCATTTGATTTTCTACATAGTTATTCTGTATGCAAATAAAGATAGTTTCACATCTTCCTTTCTAATCTGTATACCTTTTATTTATTTTTCTTCACATATTACACCGATTAGAATATCCTAGAATAACATTGAATGGAAGTGATGTTAGTGGACATCCTTACCTTATTTCCAACCTTAGGGGAAAAGAAAATCTTTATCATTAGTATGGTGTAGCTATAAGTTTTTCATAAAGGCACTTTGTCCACCTGAGGAAGTTTCTTTCTAGTCCTAGTTTCCTGCAAGTTTCTTTTTTTAATCAGAAATAGATGTAAAATTTTGTCAAATACCTTTTCTGTATGTACTGATATGATAATACTTTGTTTTAGACCATTGGTATAATGTATTTCATTGAAACACTGTTTATTTTTCTTAAGCATATTTTCTGCTTATTTTAGCTTGGTTGGGTTCTATTTATCTCCTTTCCCCTTACAATTTCCAATCTGTCATTAAGCCCATTTGTTAAATTTAAGTTTCAGTTTTTGTAGTTTTTACTTCTAGAAATTCTATTTTTTAGAGTGTTCATTTCTATGTGGAGATACTGTATTCCATTATTCACTGATACCATACTTTCCTTTAGAACTTTAAATCTCT
Organism: Cacajao melanocephalus; assembly: GCA_963573385.1. NCBI lineage: Eukaryota > Metazoa > Chordata > Mammalia > Primates > Pitheciidae > Cacajao > Cacajao melanocephalus. The sequence goes on along the minus strand of CAUYLG010012831.1, from coordinate 50,237 downwards.
TTATAATTGCTGTTTGTAGCCTTTGTTTGCTAAGTCCAACATCTGAACCAGCTTGCAGTCATATTCTATGAACTGCCTTTATTTTCTTAGTATGGTCACAATTTTCTGTTTCTATGCATGTGTAGTACTTTTTGTTTAGAGACTGAACTTTGTATTTAGTATATTGTGGTAACTGGATTTTGTGATGTTCTTCTGAGGATGATAGGTTATGAGACAGTTGATATGTGTGCATTCCAACTGCTAACTTTCCTCTTACATATGTGCTGCTGAAATTGTGCTTAGTTCTCAGGGTTCTCCTTTGCCGCTCTCTGGCCTTGCCACTGCCTTATTTGTCAGTCAGTCACGTCTTTGGGCACAGATGGGGCTCACCCTCTCAGTAGTTTGTTTTTAGGTAACCCCCTAGTTTCCAGCTGCTCTGCTGACTACAGGCTCTGTTCTTTATTCTTCAGGGCCATTAATGATTCACCTTTCTGCAGCCCAAGTTGTTGCATGGTTGGGAATGTGTCTAGAGAAAGAACGAAAAGAAAAAAGAAAAGATAAGAGATAGAAAAGGGAGGGGAAGGAAAGAAAAGAGAAGGGTAGGAAAGGAAAGAAAGAAGGGATGGAGGGAAGGAAGGAAGGAAGAAAGAAAGGAAGGAGAGAGAGAGAAAGGAAGAAAAAGAGAGGAAAGAAAGAAAGAAGAAAGAAAAAGAAAGGCAGGAAGGAAAAATGGCAGGAAGAAAGAAAGGAAGAGGAAAGAAAAGAAAGGAAAGAAAAGAAGAGGCAGCGAAGCCATAGATCTGGCCCCATTTGATTTTGTCTTTTGGGAGCAGACTTCTGCATGCTTATTTGCTGGACCACTAGTGTCTCCTCCTTGCCTTTGGAGTTTGGCTGTTAGTCAGGGATTTGAGCAGAGTTTATGTTCAGAACTTGTGTTTCACTTTTTCCCTTACTCTTTCCCTGCCAGGATTGTCCCTTTAAATTTCCAGCTGCTTTTCCATCCCTCAACTCTTATCTCTGGCACCTTTAACTAATAAAGATGTGGTTTTCTTTCACAATTTTCTGTAGCCATAGACACAGAGATTGGGCCATGCCCTTGGGCCAGAAAGCCACAAACTCATTTTACCCCTTCTAATTGCAGGTTTTTGTACTTAAACTCTCCTACAGCTTCAGTCAGATCCAGTTTTAAGATAGACTCACTGTCTTAAAATATTTTTATTTTATTTTACCCAGTTTTTATAAATATCATTTGAAGGGTGGGTTCATGTGACCCACCCTGTTTACCCCTCTGCTATTACTAGCAGTAGCAATTGGTAACTATCTTCTTGCATGATTTAAAAAATATAATTGGAATCATTGTATACAAGTTCTGTGACTTTTAAAAAATACATTATGCCTTGACTATTTTTCCATGTCAGTAAGTCCTCACTTAACATCGTGGATAGATTCTTGGAAACTGCCTGTGACTTTAAGGAAACTGATGTACAATGAAACTAATTTTACCACAGGCTGGTTGATATGAATAAGAGTTAAGTAGTTTCTGCGGTATATTTCTGGTCACAAAAAACACCAGACTTCTAAATGAAGACCAAAACACTTTCAATATTAAAATTTGAAATAACAGTAAGCTATATATACATTTAAGAAAGATTAATAAAAACAAGCTAATTACATTATTTACCTGATTATTCCATTTCAGGGTCCAGACTGGCTGGAGCCTCTCCAGGCAGACCCAGCCCTGGACAGGACACCATCCATTGCAGGACGCACTCTCATACATCCACACTCACCAGACCGGGACACCTCAGACATGCCGACTCACCTAACGCACACCTCTTTGGGAGGTAGAGGAAACGGGAGTGCCCAGAGAAAACCCATGCAGACTTGGGGAGAATGTGCAAACTCCACGTGGTCAGCGGTCCCAGCCAGGAATTAATTTCCTTTTTCTCATCAACATGATAACAAAACAATGTTGAACAAAATGATGTTATTTGAGGACCTGCTGTACTTAGATTGTTCTTTTTAATGGTTCCAGTGTATTTCTTAGTATGATACACTCCAAATTATTTATCCATTCCTCTAATTACGTAGATGAGGCTAAAGAAAACGCGCTTAACAAGACAAATTATCAAATGACCGAGGCTTAAACCAATTAATAGTTTGGTATTTACATAATATAAAGCTGACTCTTGAGCAACATGAGTTTGAACTACATAGGTTCCCTTATATGCGGATTTTTCTTTTTTCTTTCTTTTTTTTTTTTTTTTGAGACAAAGTCTCACTATGTCATACAGGCTGGAGTGCAGTGGTGAGATCTCGGCTTAGGGCAACCTCCGCCCCCATGTCTTCAAGCAATTCTCCTGCCTCAGCCTCCTGAGTAGCTGGGATTACAGGTGCCTGCCATTACACCCAGCTAATTTTTGTATTTTTAGTAGAAATGGGGTTTCAGCCTGTTGGCCAGGCTGGTCTTGAACTCCGGACCTCAGGTGATCTGCCCACCTTGACCTCCCAAAGTGTTGGGATTACAGGCGTGAGCCACTGTGCCTGGCCATATGTGGATTTTTCAACCAAATCTGGATCAAAAATACAGTATTCCAAGTATATAAAGAGGGCCGGCTTTTCCTACACTTGGATTCTGCAGGGCCCCTGCAGGACTTGAGCATGCTTGGGTTTTGGTATATGAGAATGTTCTGGAACCAACCCCCTAAGGATACAGAGGGACAACTGTACTGACAACAAATACACACAACATGCATAGATGTACCCATGCCTGTGTTTGTATATGGAATATAGCCTTGCTGTCAAAAGGATGGGCTTTTTGTACCCAAATCAATTGCTTCTCCATGGATCCTCTTGTCTTTCTGTTTCCTAGGGCTGCTCCTGTGCAGTGAGGAGTAAGGGAGATGGCTCACAGCTGGTATCTACACATGTTAGCCATTTACCTTATTACACTCACAGATAGGGCAGCTTACAGTCCAGTAAGTTTCTCTATTCTACCTCATTTCTTTGCCACACACACCTATGTCTTTTCTTTTTCTTTTAGCAATGACTATTACTTTTCTCTTTAAACTATATAATGCCCAACATTCTATCTTAGGCAAAATACTTAGCCACACCTCATCTTCAAAACCACAAATACCTACTAAAATTTTAAGCTGTAACTAAAATGTAACTAAAAGCACCTCTTATCCCTGCAGATCCAACATGCAATATCAATAACCCTGAAGCTGAAATTTGTGCCATATTCCCGTGGTGCTTCTGAAGTTCCTGGGGCTGTTAAAAGCTGCTGTTTTCATTAGCACCCGAAGTGCATAGGAGGTGCTCCGACAGTATTTGTAAATCATCATCTACTGCCTCAAAATGATTCCAAACACAAACTTTCCCACAAATAAAATTGTGTCAAAGTTAATTCTTCAGCAGTAGCTTTTAATGCACCAAAGAAAATTTATTTGTATTTGGCTTATCTTGTTTTGAATGTCATGAGTGATATATAACTTGATTTAAAAAAATTGCTTCTCCCCGTTCTACTTTTTCTGTTTCTTTTTTGAGGGGAGGTTTTATTATTATTATTATTATTATTGTGAAAAAACATGTAACATAAAATTTGCCATCTTAATCTTTTTTTTTTTTTGAGATGAAGTCTCACTGTGTCGCCTAGGTTGTAGTGCAGTGGTGCCATCTTGGCTCACTGCAACCTCCGCCTCCTGGGTTCAAGTGATTCTCCTGCCTCAGCCTCTCAAGTAGCTGGGATTACAGGGGTGCACCACCCCACTCAGCTGAGTTTTATATTTTTAGTAGAGACGGAATTTTGCCATGTTGGCCAGGCTGGTCTTAAACTTCTGGTCTCAAATGATATGTCCTTGACCAGGTTGGTCTTGAACTATTGGTCTCAAATGATCTGCCTGCCTGAGCCTCCCAAGTAACTGAGATTACAGGCATAAACCACTGCACCCAGCCCATTGTTATGGCTTTTAAGAGGCATTAAGTACATTCACATTGTCGTGAAATAGCTCTCCAGATCTCATTTTCATCTTGTAAAACTAAAACTCTGTGCCCATTAAAAAGCTCCTCATTTTCTACTGCCTCCAGCCCCTGGTAACCACCATTCTGTTTTCTGTCTCTATGAATTTGACTTCTTTAGAGATCTCATGTAAGCAGAATTACAGTATTTGTCTTTTTGTTAACTGGCTTATTTTATTTAGCATAATGTCCTCACGGTTCATCTATGTTACAGCATGTGACAGAACTTTTCTTACTTTTTAAGGCTGAATCATATTCCATTTTATGTATTTACCACATTTTGTTTATCCATTCATGTCAATGGACATTTGTGTTGCTTCTAGCTCTTGACTACAGCGAATCATGCTGCTCTGAACATGCATGTGCAAACAGCTCTTCAATATACTGACTTCAGAGTCTTTGGATATATATCCAGAAGTAGAAACGCTGGGTCATATGGTAGTTCTATTTTTAATATTTTGAGGAACCTCTATATTGTTTTCCATAGCAGCTGCACAATTTTACAATCCCGTCAATTGTGCATAAAGTTTCCAGTTTCTCCACCTCCTCACCAACACTTTATATTTTCTGTTTATTGTTTTTTTTTGGAGTAACTATCCTAATGAATGTGAGGTGATATCTTATTGTAGTTTTGATTTGCATTTCTCTGATAATTAGTAACATTGAGCATCTTTTCATATGCTTGTTGACCATTTGTGTATCTCTTTGGAGAAAGATTTAATTCTTTTGCCTGTTTTTTGATTGGTTCATTTGATTTTTTGTGGTTGAACTGTAAACTTTTTTTTAACGTATTCTGAATATTAACCCCTTATCACATATATGATGTGCAAATATTTTCTTCCATTCCATAGGTTGCCTTGTCACTCTGTTGATTGCTTCCTTTGATGAATAAATTTTTTTAAGTTTGATATAATCTCATTTGTTTATTTTATCTTTTATTGCATGTGCTATTGGTGTTGTATTCAATAAATCATTGCCAAGTCCAATGTCATGAAGCTTTTCCCCTCAGTTTTCTTCTAGGGGTTTTATAGTTTTGCGTTTTACATTTGGTCTTTAAACCATTTGAGCTAGCTTTTGTGTATGGCATAAGAGAAGGGTCCAACTTTATTCTTTTGCATGTGGCTATTCAATTTTCCCAACACCATTTGTTGAAGAGGCTGCTCTTCTCTCACTGAGTGGTGTTGGTACCCTTGTTGAAGATCACTTGACCATATATGTGAGGGTTTATTTCTGAGTTCTCACCTCTGTTCCATTGGTCTGTATATCTGTCTTTATGCCAGTATGACACTGTTTTGATTACTGTAGTTTTATAATATATTTTGAAATCAGAAAGTATGATTTTGTTCCAACTTTGTTCTATTTCCAGATTGTTTTGGCTATTCAGGGTACCTTGAGATTCCATATGGATTTTAGGATAAATTTTTCTATTTCTTAAAAAAAAAAGCCATTGGAATTTTGATAGAAATTGCATTAAATCTGTAATCACTTTGGGTGATATGGACATATTAACAATATTAAGTCTTCCAGTCCATGAACATGAGTATATTTCAATTTATTCATATCTTCTTAATTTCTTTCAGCAATGTTTTATAGTTTTTAGTGTACAGGTCTTTCACATTTTTCTTTAGGTTTATTCCTAAATACGTTATCCATTTTGATGCTAATATAAGCAAAATTGTTTTCTTACATTTTCTTTAAGATAGTTCATTGTTAGTATACAGAAACTACTTTTTTCACCGTATTAAAGACATGTGTCAGATAAACACAAAACCACCAGCCAAATGTTTTTATAGATTATTGTAGTTTTTATTTTATAAGATAATGTTGCAAATGTATAACATTAAAATCTAAAGTGTTCAATTATGTTATTGTCAAATGCCATCATTTTTAAATGACAAACTTCCCTTCATCTTTTACATTTTGTAATTACATCTAAACAGATCACCTGAGTTCAAATTAAATCTTTTTTTTTCAACTTTTAAATTCATGGGTACATGTGTAGGATGTGCAGGTTTGTTACATAAGTAAATGTGTGCCATGGTGGTTGGCTGCACAGATCATCCCTTCACCTAGATATTAAGCCCAGCATGCATTAGCTATTCTTCCTGATGCTCTCCCACTCCTCACCTCCCAACAGGCCCCAGTGTGTGTTGTTCCCCATCATGTGTCAATGTGTTCTCAACATTCAGCTTCCATTTATAAATGAGAACATGCCGTGTTTAGCTTTCTGTTCCTGTGTTACCTTGCTGAGGATAACGGCTTCCAACTCCATCTGTGTCCCAGAGGACATGATCTCATTCTCTTTATGGCTGCATAGTATTCCATGGTGTATATGTACCACATTTTATTTATCCAGTCTATCACTGATGGGCACATGTTGATTCCATACCTTTGCTATTGTGAATAGTGCTGCAATGAACGTACACATGCATGTATCTTTATAATAGAATGATTTATATTCCTTTGGGCATATACCCAGTAATGGGATTGCTGGATCAAGTGGTATTTTTGCTTCTAGGTCTTTGAGGAATCACCACACTGTCTTCCACAATGGTTGAACTAATTTACATTCCCACCAACAATGTAAAAGTATTCCTTTTTCTCTGTAACCTCACCAGCATTTGTTGTTTTTTGACTTTTTAATAATTGCCATTCTAACAGGTGTGGTATGATATATTTTTGTGGTTTTGATTTGCATTTCTCTAATGATCAGTGATGCTGAGCTTTTTTTATATGCTCGATGCTGCATGTATGTCTTCTTTTGAGAAGTGTCTGTTCATGTCCTTTGCCAACTTTTTAACGGGGTTGTTTCCTTCTTGTAAATTTGCTTAAGTTTCTGGTAGACTCTGAGATGGATAGATTGCAAAAATTTTCTCCCATTCTGTAGGTTGTCTGTTCATGCTGATGATAGTTTCTTTTGCTGTGCAGAGGCTCTTTAGCTTAATTAGATTCCACTTAAACAATCCCATTTGTAAATTTTGCTTTTGTTGCGATTGCGTTTGCCATTTTTGTCATGAAATCTTTGTCCATGCCTATGTCCTAAATGGTGCTGCCTGGATTTTCTTCTGGAATTTTTATAGTTTTGGGTTTTACATTTAAGTCTTTAATCTATCTTGAGTTAATTTTTGTGTATGGTGCAAGGAAGGGGTCCAGATGTCAATTTCTGCATATGGCTAGCCAGTTTTCCCAGCACCATTTATTAAATAGGGAATTCTTTCCTCATTGCCAGATTGTTGAAGATCAGACAGTTGTAGCTGTGTGGTCTTGTTTCTGAGTTCTCTATTCTTTTTCATTGGTCTATGTGTCTGTTCTTGTACCAGTAAGTACCTGTTGTTTTGGTTACTGTAGCTTTGCAGTATAGTTTGAGGTTAGGTAGTGTGATGCCTCTAGCTTTGTTCTTTTTGCTTAAGATTATCTTGGCTATTCAGGCTTTTTTTGATTCCATATGAATTTTAAAATAGTTTTTTCTAATTCTGTGAAGAAGCCAATGGTAGTTTAATGGGAACAGCATTGAATCTATAAATTATTTTGGGCAATATGATGGCTGTTTTCATGATTTTGATTCTTCCTATCTGTGAGCATGGAATTTTTTTTTAATTTGTTTGTGTTGTCTCTTATTTTCTTGAGCAGTAATTTGTAGTTCTCCCTGAAGAGGTCCTTCACATCCCTTGTTAGTGGTATTCCTAGGTATTTTTATACTCTGCTAAAGAGAATTCAGTAGAGGGGCATGCTAAAGATGCTTATCAGCTTAAGAAGCTTTTGAGTTGAGATGACAGGGTTTTCTAGATATAGGCTGGAGTAAGTGGTGGGATCTCAGCTCACTGTAACCTCTGCCTCCCGGGTTCAAGCGATTCTCCTGCCTCAGCCTCCTGAGTAGCTGGGACTACAGGCACACACCACCACGCCTGGCTAATTTTTGTATTTTTAGTAGAGATGGAGTTTCACCATATTGGCCAGGCTGGTCTTGGACTCCTGACCTCGGACCACAACTGCTTCTAATCGGACATCTTAGCACTTCCCCGGCATACGTTTTAAAGAAATGAGGCACAAGTCATAGCAGTCTTATCAACCAAGTACCTTGCCTTTCTAACCTATCTTGTGTAATACTTCTGGGAATTTATACAGAAAATATGTGAGGAGCAGTAGAAGCCAGATATGCAGATGTTGGGGCTAGAGAAACAGATCTTGGATGTAAGGTAAACATGAGAGGCTATAAACAGAACTGGTGGATCCAGTGATATTTTAAAAGACATAATAATAAAGCTTATGAAGACTTGTTATGGAGACTGGTACTGTTCTCTTATGGAGAACAGTAGCAGGCACTGTTCTCAGATTCCTACCAATCTTAACTAATTCAATTCTTACAATAATCTTGTGAGTGAGTTTCTGATGCTTGTAAACCTCCAATAGTCCACTTTGCACTTGGCCATTTCATGAGAGCATGACCCAACTAAGGCACACATATCAGAAGCTACTCATAATGAAATTCGATTGAACCAAACTTGAGCATATGCTTTAAACCTTGAGTTTAGAGATAATACTTCATATTTTTCCCTATAAATGCCAGATGTTTTTAAAGTTTAACACTTAATTCTTAACTTTTAATTTTTTCATTATTTTATAATGTATACAAAATAAGGGAGAATAGTATAAGGAATCCTGAAATATTTCATTTCCCAGATTCTGAAATTTTTAAAACTTTGCCACTCTTGCTTTATCTATTCTTTTCTTTTCTTCTCTTCTTTCTCCTTTTCCTCCCCCTTCTTCCTCCCCTTCCTCTTCTGCCCTTCTCTCTCTGCTAAAGATTTTAAAACCAAATGACAGATAGCAAGTCAGTTTCCTCCTACAGAATTCAGCATATTCAAATATCCCTCTACTATGATATTTGAAAATATAACCACAACACTATTATTGCACCTAACAAAATATCTATTTGTCCTTGTTATCATCTAATATCCAGTCCATACTTAGTTTTCCAAGTCATCTAAAAAATTGCTTCTTTTGTAGTAAGATTATTAGAAAAAGGAACTGGAGAAATGCTATATATAACATTTGGATATTATATCTCTTACACCTCTTTCAGCAAAATTTTGCATATTTATCAAAACCTATATGGAAATTTGTTTATTATAAGGAGGAAAAAAACACCTCTCAAGTCTAAAGGTGGTATACAACTACTGCCTCTACTTTCAAAACCTTTCCATAGATGCCAATAATAGAATAAGTGGATCTTTTACTAAGGCATTTCACCAACGTTGAAAACAAAGAAAAATATATAAGACATGTAAGAGTGTAAAGTGGATGGAGATTGAGATGACTATCCTAGAAATCCTTGTGTGAGAAAGCCCTCTGATTTTAGCAGAAAACATTATTTTAATGTTTGACAGTAAAAGCAGAGAGGGAAAATGATAGACAACATGACTTCATAGTAGTTGGTCAGGAGAGGCAACGTTTCAGAACTCTAAGCTCCATCAGGAAGTTGCAGTGTGGATGAACCTCTGTAGAACGGACATTGAGGTACAAGGTGGATAATGTTAATAGCAGTGTATTAGTCCGTTCTTGCACTCCTATAAAGAAATACCTGAGACTGGGTAACGTATAAAGAAGATAAGTTTAATTGGCTCACAGTTCTGCAGGCTGTACAGGAAGCACAGCATCAGAATCTGCTTTTGGGGAGGCCTCAGGGAGTTTTTACTAATGGCAGAAGGCAAAGCAGGAGACAGTACTTTCACGTGGCGGGAGCAGCAGGAAGGGAAAGACAGGGGAGGTGCCACTCACTTTCAAACAACCAGACCTTGTGAGAACTCACTATCGCAATGACGGCACCAAGGGGGCATGGTGTGAAACCATGAGAAACCACCTCCATGTTTCAATCACCTCCCACCAGGCCCCGCCTTTAACATTGGGGATTACAATTGAACATGGGATTTGTGTGGGGACACAGATCCAAACCATATCAGGCAGTCTTTCCAAAACAGTATGGAAATGTTCTAGATACAATCTTTGCTTAACCCCACACTTAAAGGCAGAGGAAAACTGACATTTAAGGGCCAAAGAGAAAAAAGATCTCACAAGGAAGGACCAGCCAGAGAACTGGGAGAGAAAAAAAAAATAGAGAAAGATAGCAGAAGCCACAAGAAGAAAAATGCTTTTTCAAGAATGGTTAAGAGACTGACAAAGGGCCACTGAATTTACAAGCAGGTTGATTGGCACTTAGGAAGGGCTCCACTGCAGGAGTAGAGGAGGGCTGGAATGGAATTAGAAGTGGGGAAGTAATACAAGGCAAACAGGGAGGCCTTCCAAGAAGTTTGCTTCTGAGTGGAGGATGGAAGTAAGCTAGATTGACAGAAGATGGGATTTTTAAGCAGCAAAAAATAACCAGCGTATTTGATGAAAAGAAGCCAGTATAAAGAGTGCATTTGGAAACTTATGAGATGAGTAAACTTAAAATAAAAAGGGATTCAGTGATTGCTTTATGGGCTATATTTTAAAAATATATTTTCTTATTTAATTCATGCAAATATAAATATTATCCCCAGTTTACAGATGAGGAACTTGAATTTCAGAGAGTTGAAGAAAATCACTCTATTTACATAGTTAGTAATAAGTGTTGTGGGGCTGCATCTGTGTCTGTCTGATTCCAGACCTTGTGTGTGTGTGTTTTTAAAAAATCGTTTTTAAAAATTACACAGACAATCCAAGGATGTATTTTTTTTGGTAAAATACTTCAACAACGTAGAAATCCAATGTTAGTCATTTGGTTTAGATCCTCCCAGACACATGTGTAATTTCTTTAAAACATCGGAATCACACTATTACCTTTCAGTGGCTTCCAGTCATTTAAAATTCAAAGTACTTGGAACCAGGGAATCAAAGTTTACTGGGGAAACTGAATATTCTCACAGTCTCAAAATAACTCTCCATAAATGATTTATTAGTTGCAAAGCAGCAAATGTACCTATGCAGGGGAAACCATTTTAAATGAGTGATTAAAAGTTTATACCACCAACAATGAGATATTAATAGAATCACATCAGCGGTCTCCTAACGTACGCACTGAGGTCACATTATTTATGTAACATTATTGCCAAAAATGCAAGTGAATTTAATTGTGAGGGAATTTTTATACAAGCAGAAATTGAGGGAAAGCCTACACAAAAACTTGCCTATATTATTAAAAAACAATGTCATGAAAGACAAAGAAAGGCTGAGGAATGGCTCTAGCTTAAAGGAAACAGGGAAACAGAAGACACATGACAATTAAATGCAATCCCAGATCAGAACAAAAAGGAGAGAAGGGTCCTATGAAGGGCATTGTTGGGGCATTTAGTGAAATTCGAATGTATTAGACAGTAGTATCTTGTCAATGTTCAATTTCCTGAGTTTGATAATTATACCATTGTTATATAAGAGTATGCCCTTGTATGTAGCAGATTGATAAAACGTATTTAAGGATTAAGGGTCATGATGTATGCAACTAACTCTCAAATATGTTTTAAAAATGTTTGCTGAAAGAGAGTCATGGAGAAATGAAGCAAATGTGGCAAAATGCTAACCACTGATCAGCTTCTAAAGACTATATGGGAGTCCTTTGTTGTATTCTTACAACGTTTTCTCAAAATAAAAAGTTAAGAAAAAAATCCTTGTCCTTATAGAAGGACCTCTGAGGTCTGGTCCCAGCGCTCTTCTATTCCATCAAGTCCCCAGCATGCACTCTGTTCTAGCCACACACCCCATCACAAACACGCTTCTGTCTCCAGCCTCACTGCCAGCCCTTCCCTCTGGCCGAAGTCTCCATGTCTATCTACTCCCCTACTTCCCTCAGACCTCTGCTCAGTGTCACTGCCTTATTGCCTTCTCTAGAGTCCTCATCACTTTGTACCCCCTTCCTCCGTGTGGCAGACATTGTCTGCTGGCTGACCCATCCTCGATTTCCAACTCCTCTTTCTGTCTGCTTCTGCTTTTGATGCCACAAAAACCAAACAATTTCCCAGTCTTCTTTTCAACCAGCGATGGCCATACCACAGCATTCTGGCCAAGGACATGTGAAAAGAACTCTGCCGTTGCCCGTGTTATTTCTTCCTGCTCCTTCATGCCTGTAATGCTGACCTATTGCCTGGAGGTACTGCAGCCATCTTGTAAGCAAGAGGACAAAAATCATGTGCTGAGGATGTAGAACAAGAAGCTGGAAGGAGCATCTTCAATCCTTGATGGTCTACTCCAGATCCCCTTCCTCTCACCAGAGTTTCTGTTACCCACAGTAAATAAATCCTTATTTAATCATCAGCTAATCAGGTTTTCTCCTAGAACTGAGCATGCTAAAAAAGAAATGACACATCATGCTTTTTCTCCATTGCATTTATGATTATTGGACATCATGGGTTATATTTATCTGTTGATTTGTTTATTGTCAAACTTATACTTGAATATAAGCTTCATGAAGGAGGAATTTGGTTTGTTTTACTTGTATTTGTCTCAGCCCTAGAGCAGAGGTTGGCCAGGTAAGATACTTGATTGATATTAATATTTTTCAGGTTAATGAAATGTTTTGTGACTTGCTTTTCTCCGTGTTAGTAGCTATAGTTCTACCTGTTCTTTGTAACAGCATTCTTTGCAACAGGAACATAATACTGTCTTGGTGTCCCATGATTTTATCTGTCTGTTCCTTTAGAGTCAGAGATTTCAGTTATTCACATTTTTTCCTTTTCTTAAATTACATATACTGTACATACAACTGTGTATATGTGTGAATATTTCTGTAGGACAAACACCCTCCAAAGAGGCTAAATCTGTATTGTCCCCCACACAGCTAGCATATGATGATAGCCATTATCCTAAGTTGTTGGTGAAATGTATATTAACCAACTTTCATTTCTGCCAGTGAGGGGTTGGGGGGTGGGGCATCATATCAACATGGTGATCTCATTTGCATTTTCTTGATTACTAGTGAGGTCGATGATCTTTTTATATGTTTGTCAGACCTTGAATTTTCTCTATTACCCTTCACATATATTCAATCAAAGTCTATGGCATTAAAAAACTTGTGGTTGCTCTTTTTGTATTAATTTATTAATCCTTTTTTGCTTTTTATGTTGTAAATATGTTTTCTCAGCCTTCCACTGGTTTAAAAATGTTATTTATAGTGTCTTTTATCAAACTAAGGTTTTAATATTTTATGTAATAAAATTTACCCAGTTTTTTCTTTATGACATCTTGACATCTGGCTATTGTCTTGTTTCAAAATGTCTTCCCTATTTAATGATTATCAATATATCTAATAGTAGATTCTTTGAAAAATATGTTTATTTTCAATTTTTATGAATACATAATAGTTGTACACATTAATAGGATATATGTGATATTTTGACATAAGCATACAATGTATAATGATCAAATCAGGATAGCTGGGATATTCATCACCTCAAACATTTATCATTTCTTTGTGTTGGAAACATACCAAATCTACTTCTCTAGTATACAATACATTATTGTTAACTATAGGTGCTCTGTTGTGCTACTAAACACTAGATCTTATCCCTTCTGTAATAACTGTAGTTTTGTACCCATTAACCAACCTGTTTTTACCCCCTCGCCCTACACACTCTTCCTAGCCTCTGGTCTCTATCATTCTACCCTGTACTCACATGAGAGCAATACTTTTAGCCTCCACATGAGTGAGAACATGCAGTATTTGTCTTTCTTGCCTGGTTTGTTTCACTTAACATAACGAATGTCCTCCAGTTCCATCCATGTTATTACAAATGACAGGATTTTATTCTTTTTGATGGCTGAATAATATTTTGTTATGTATATGTACCATTTATGCAGTGGTGCAATCTCCGCTCACTGCAACCTCTGCCTCCTGGGTTGAAGCGATTCTCCTGCCTCAGCCTCCTGCCACATTTTCTTCATCCATTCATTCACTAATGGACACCTAGGGTGAATCCGTATCTTGGCTATTGTGAATAGTGCTGCAATAAACATAAGAGTGCAGACATCTCTATGATACACTGATTTTCTTTCTTTTGGATATATACCCAGCTGTGGGATTTCTGGATCATATGGTAGTTCTATTTTTAGTTATTTTGAGGAACTTCCATACTGCTATTCACAGTGGCTGACTCCTACCAACAGTGCATGAGGGTTCTTCTTTCTTCATATCCTCACCAGCATCCTTTATTATTTCTCTTTTTGTTCTGTTCTGGTTTTGTTTTGTTTTGTTTTTGTTCCTACTTGAAAGTCTCTCATGATCAAGGTAGACTATAATACATACGATGGATTCATCATATATATTATATATTTTACCCTGGCATGGAATAATAATAACTCAAAATTCTTTAAAAATAAGCCACTGTTAAATAAATTGTGCTTTAAAATGAACATTCACATAGAAGTATTAGATTTTTGTTCTTAGCAAAAGTGAGTAGGACATTAAGAATCACTTCAATCCTTCTTTAACAAATTACCTATCATTAACTAGAAATGATCCATTAAGTCTATATGATTTAAACTTTTGAGAAAGTTTAGATTTTGAAGGAAGTCAAGATCCTTATGAATATGGTTTCAATTTTCAAATGGAAAGTACAGATAAAATAAAATGTACATATGATTTTTTGAACAAAATCTTGAAATTTGATTATTTCTGTGGACCATTTGCATTTTATGGCCAAATCAGCATCTCTAAGATCCACTTGCTAATTAACAGTGAATATTAGAGAAACAGATGATGACAGTTAAAAAGATATTATTTATGCTCAAATATCTATCATATTTTTATGTAAACATATTTAAAAATATTTTATATTTTCCCTCCAAGAAAGAAAAGTGAATTCAATCATGTTCAACAAATCTTTATTTTAAAAACATCTTTTACCTTATTTCAACTCTTCTGACCATTCTTAACAATATTTTGAAACAAAAGTGATTAAAATGACCAAACAAATAAAATAAACACATCTGTTGGCTTCTCCTGTTTTCCTAGCACACAGAGCCAATGCAGGAAGGCACTAGTCCAGTTTTCAAAACTGGTTTAGTTCTCCCTTGCCGCACTCAGGGTTTAAGAGTTGGAGATTACATTGAACCTCCCAGGATGAAGTTTTGACTTCATGAATATACCCATAGTGATCTTGTAGCAAAAGTTAAACGAAAGAACCATGTGGCCCCTCAAACCCCTCTCCTTGCTCCTGTTTTTCATTGTAATTACCATAGGAAAGGAAGCTTTGGAAAAATAGAAGGAAGAGAGGAGCAAATGAAAGAATGGATAAAACTCCAGTGTCTGCTCAGCCATAAAGCCCGCCAGAAAAGAACTTGTAGAACAAGAGTAGAAAATTCCTTAGAGGAAAAGAAGTGTGTAAGGGAATGACAGTGAATGTAAGGAAAGGTACTGAAAATATCTTTTTTTAAAATTTAAATATAATGCTGGGCACAGTGGCTCACGCCGGTAATCCCAGCACTTTGGGAGGTTGAGGTGGGCAGAACACTTGAGGTCAGAAGTCTGAGGCCAGCCTGGCCAACATGGTGAAACCCCGTCTCTATTCAAAATACAAAAATTAGCCAGGTGTGGTGGTGCGTATCTGTAATTACAGCTACTCAGGAGGCTGAGGAAGGATAATTGCTTGAACCTGGCAGACAGACGTTGCAGTGAGCTGAGATCACGCCACTGCACTCCAGCCAGCCAACAGAGTGAGACTCTGTCTCAATATAAATAAACAAATAAGAAAAGAAAATAATTTTTAAAAAATTTAAATATATCAATCCAAATCAAGCATTTCTTTTCATCACAGTAAAATGCCTACTGAAACTTGAAATTACAGGATGATCTTGGAAAGTGATATGGATAGTCACTTTTTTTCACTAAGGTTAAAGATCCTGGAAATTAGTTGGCAAAATCATTAAAACACTCCCTACCTTTCTCTTCTCCATTTTTATCACTACTAATCTTTCCCCCACCTCATTTCAATACTATAAGCCATATCTACACAGATAATCAAAATAGTTCAGGAAACCAAGAAGCTTTTAAATTTTTCTCTCCAAGGGAAAGGATATTCCCCAGGAGTTAGAGTTTATAATCCAAAATGGAGCGAGATATCTATCAGGTTGCCTTACTGAAATGATGTGCAGGCAGCATGAAAATTCATGGATTCCATCACTCCTAAACTTGTAGTCATCCACCAAAGCTAAAATAATTAGAAAAAATGTATACTGACTTTGAAAAAATCCAATTTTGATTTCTTTCTGCCAATATCAAGAATTCTCCTTTTAAAATAAACTGATTATTAAACCGAAACCAAATAATTGATTATTAAGACAGAACTAAGAACAATGATTTATATGTCCAGAAAGAATTGCATTTTGTGTTGACAACTTGCAAAGGCACAAATGTCCATCAGATGACAACTGGAGTGGCAGGTGGGAGTTAACATTTTTAACTTAATTTCTTTCCCTTTACCCTCTCTTGTGTATTTTTTCTTCTCTAGTTTCATTAAGCTTCACCAGCTTTACAGGGTCTGGGAAGGCAGTGTGTATATGATATTCTGAAAGCACACCATCCTATGTAAACAATTGTTTTTGGCAATTCAGAGACTTCAGGGCAGTATTGCATCTTTGTTTCACCCCCAAAATCAAATGTTTAGGCCAAAGTTAGAATGGCATGTGCATTTGCTTTTGTAACTTGGCATATTCAAACATTACAATGGTACATTTAAAAAAGGGAATTTAATGTTTTTTGCTCTTTCTTTCTTTCTTGGGCCTACACCTTGTCCTAGTTCCATTGCTTTCTCTTTTACAGTACATTTTCCTGTCTTGGTGTATCTCTTCAGCATCTGTTTCTCCTCAATCATAATTTTCATTCAAGAATAATAACTCTTCCGTGTCTTTGGACATGTATTGTTCTGACCTCACCTATGAACTTCACCAGGGTGCGCTGAAGGTTAACAGCTCCATTTCTGGAATTCTCTTGGATCTCTTTTGAGGAAAAATGCCAAAGAATATAAGCAGGGCTCAAATGGATCTGGGCTCTGCCAAGTCTTCTGAGGACGGCTCCACAGAGCTGTACCTTCTGCCAGCCCCTTTTCGTTCTCACTGTGCCCGGCTTCTCCACACTTCCACATAGGAACTTGCATCTTTCGCTCATGTGGGAAAGGAAACCTTGGATTAATAGAAGTGCCAGAACTATTCGTTTATCTGACAACACTCTACCTTGCCCATTCACAGGTGGAAAATTGCTTCTCACTTCACTGAGCTTTCTACCCTCTTCTCTTTTCCATCCCACAGGATACTGAATGTTTCCAGTGCTCATTTTAAAATACTCCCATCAGAGTTACCCAAAGAGCTTTTTCCACAATTGTTGAAACTGTAGAAAGGTTAGGTGAATGGCAAAAGCACTGCTGGAGGTGGCTGGAAGGACCTTAGGGCAGTGCTTTGCCTAAGGGGCACTGGGTCACAGGGTCATGCCATGAACATGCTGTGTTTCCTTTATGTCATGCTATTTGCTTCAGTTGTGACTCCTGTCGCAACAGGCAGTAAACCCAATCCAAAATGGCTGACGCAAAGAGACTTCACTGGCTTGTATAACGGAAAAGCTCAGAGGTGGAGCTGTCTTGCTGTGCTGCGAAATGTGGAGCTCAAATGCTGCCCCACGGCCACGGTTTCTGTCTATACATCTGTTGGCTTTTGTTTGTCTTCTCTCCGTATGTGCTGGTTCATTCACTATAGATAGTCAAAAAAGTGACTATCTATATCACTTTCCAAGATCATCCTGTAATTTCAAGTTTCAGTAAGCATTTTACTGTGATAAAAAGAAATGCTTGATTTGGATTGATATATTTAAATTTTTTTATTATTTTATTTTCTTTTCTTATTTGTTTATTTATATTGAGACAGAGTCTCACTCTGTTGGCTGGCTGGAGTGCAGTGGTGTGATCTCAGCTCACTGCAACGTCTGTCTGCCAGGTTCAAGCAATTATCCTTCCTCAGCCTCCTGAGTAGCTGTAATTACAGATACGCACCACCACACCTGGCTAATTTTTGTATTTTGAATAGAGATGGAGTTTCACCATGTTGGCCAGGCTGGCCTCAGACTTCTGACCTCAAGTGTTCTGCCCACCTCAACCTCCCCATCAAACTCACGAGATGGCTGCAGAGGCTCAAGAACTTGTATCTTCTCAGCTTTACTTGCACAGGGGTCACTGAAGTCAGATATTTGACAGTAGAAAGATTAGCCTCATGAAACTGGGTTTGCTGTGTATTGGGAAAGAGAAGCAGCCCTGGAAATCTGATATATTCTTTACCCAGAAACCCCTGCAAATTCCTCATTGTGCTCTGTTGCCATTGCTGATGCTCAGTAACAAAACCTTGCTTCATATCAAGTAGTTTCCATCCTCCCTCCACCAATAGCCTTAATGGAAGCTAGACTCAGCCCCAGCTCCTACAGTGAGTTCCAGTTCACCTTAGACTCTTGACTATGATTGATTAGGCAAGACCATGTGACACATTTCTGGCCAAGGAGATGTGAGAGGGAGCCAGCTGAAGGCTTTTGAGAAGTGTCTCCTTGCTCTCAAGAAGGAATACACAGGAAAAGATGGCTTTTTCTTCTAGATGTTATCTAGATGTGATGGCAGCAGCTACTAGTAGCCATAGGAGAACTAGCCCAAAGATCAAGGACAAAGCTGATGTGCTGGGAATGGCATGGCAGGAAGAAGGAAGGAACCAAGGGCATTGATGACCCTGAGGAGCTGCTGTGTTAACCAACTCTGGAGCCATCCTGCCTTTGGACTCCTTGTGATGTAAGACAATAAATTATTCTTATTGATTATTCTATGTTGAGTTTTCTGGTTTAAAGGGAATTTGATCTTTTGCTGTTTCATCTCTTGGCCTACACTTTTTTGTTTTGGCCTATACTCTGCATCTGTTGCTTTCTCTTTACAGTGCATTCAGCTGAAAGCATCCTAAAAAGTACTGTCTCATTGGCTATAGCTGGTCATGTGCCCATTTCTGACCATGCACTGTAGGGATGTGATGTGTGATGGGACTTAGGCTAGATGATCCAGTACCCTTCTGCAGTGAGATGGGTTCATCCCATCAGACTTCATGGGCTGAGTGTGGAGGAAAAAGCATATCTACTGAGAAATGAGGGTATGACTTCTATAAAATAGTGAAATAGATGCTGTGAAACAAACAGCAGATGTCTAATACTTTGTCCTTTTGAATGTGCCCCTTTATTACAGAATAGCCTCAAATTCCGAGTACAGTGGATAGGAAGTAGGCTGTCTGTTACTTGGTCTGGTAGCACAGCATATATAACTATGGAGGTGTTTTAGACCAAAGGTAGATCTGCTATGCTTTACTCATCTAAATATTCTATGAAAACTTTTCCTGAGTTAGGCTCTCATATCTCTAGCTTTGGAACATAAGCCATTTTGAGGTCATAGCAAAAGACAGTGTGACCCATGGCCAAGACAGACAAAGCACTCAGTTGCTGGATGATCCAGGGCTTCCTAAGGATACCAGAAAAAGCAGGCAGCTATTTAAGTAGCATGTACCATCCCTCGGGCCCCAAGGTTTTCTGGCACCCTTCTGTCAGACCCCCTGAGGTTCAGTTGGTCTCATGGCTCTGACTCAGGCTGGTATGTAGAAGAGTGGGGCTTCAGATCAGCCTGTGTCTAGTGATTTCAATTCTGCTGTTGGCTGGAATTCCATCTGTCAAGAAAGTTTTGCAGTCAGCCATTTGATAGTGGAAGGGTTAGCCCATGAAACTGAATTTCCTGTGTATCTGGAAGGAGAGGCAGCCCTGGAGATCTGACATGCTCTGTGAAAATCAGGGGTTCATTTTGCTATTGCTGGTTAATCTCTGCTGAACCTAATATATTTCAACATTTGAGGATTTTTTTAAAAAAGAAAAATTTCTCTATTTTTTTATTATGACTTAAGAAACTTCATGGCAAGAAAATCTAATCAACGTTAAACTATTTACTTCCCTCCAAAGTAATTTCCTCTCTGTCAATGCACAGACATGCATTTTTACTTAGTTATAATTAGTGTGAACATACTCGTTTTTGTTTAAGAAAGGTTTTCTTTACCTTGGCATTCAGATTTGTTTTCATAGGCAAAGAAAACGCTGGGAAGGAGAAGGAACCTTTGCTGGCAAGTTGGGAGGATTATATGGGGTCATACTATCCCAGAGTTAAAGAAACCTTAAAGGACCCCACATCCCTCTCCACATCTCTTCTGATGATCCTTTTGTGCTCACAGACTAACCAGAGTGGCCTTTTCACCCAAAGGCCTCTCCAGATCTCCACAGCACCAAGGGTGGAGTTTGGCTCCTAAAGGAGGAATGAAATTCCATCCTCGGTCTGCCAGGGCCTATCTGTCACGGGCATGCAACATTGCCCTGGCTCTACTGGGCTGTTGGGTTGTCTAATGGTTTTCCATGCAGGAAGCAAGCAGGAACGAGGCTGTTCTGGACTGGTCTTCTATACCGCTCCTCTCAAATATCTTCTATTTTCTTAGTGTGATCATACACCCATGGCTTCTAATCTATCAAAGCATAACATTGCCAGTCTCTTTTTTCTAAGTGAAGGAAGTAGCCATGTTGGGTTTAATTAAAAACAGCAACTATTTGTACAGCTGTCCCTGAGTTCACGGCTCATAAAAGGATTAACTTCAACCTTGCTGCCTAAGTCTTTTGGGAGTGTCACACAAAACCATTTAGGCTTTTCTGGGCAGTGCCAGGCCTGGGCCTTGGGGCTTGCTGGTGCTGGTTCAGTCACCAGGCTCTCGGTGCTCAAGTGGTACCGAGCAAAGAAAGCAGCGAAGAACAGAACTTCCAGATACACAAGTCCTTTTGTTTGGGGGATGCAAGGCCTTGAAGGCTGCTTCAAGTTTCTGAAAATTCCCCTCGGGTTAGGAAAGGCTCAGTCTTCCCTTTGCAAGTTTTTCTAGAGTTCTTGGTACCTTCGCCCTAGGGTGGGTCTTTTGCACCCCCACCTCCCAGGCCTCAGTGGTCATTGGCAGGCGTCCTTCGAAGGAGGTGGGGGCGGGGTATCCCGCCGATAGATGCAACCGCACAAAGCAGCACGTTTTCTCATCAAAGCCCTGAAGAGGGGGGAAGAACCAGCGATCAGCATTTCGCTGATTTTCAAGTGCACACTGAGCAGTGCGTTAGGCAGCTTTGGGTCAGAACATGCCGATTCGGAGTTTAGGCGAAGGCAGAGGGCCAGCACGGTCACCGATTCCAAGCCGGGGGCGGGGCCGACCACACACGTTGTGAGACTCGGAGGCTGAGGAGTGCGGGTTAGAAAATGTGACCCTGGCGACCCCAGCGCCCCCGCCTCCCTCGCTGCTGGTCCACCTGCAAGCAGAGCGCGCCGAGCCGCCGGCGGAGGCGATGGCCAGCCCCGCGCCCTTAGTGGCCTCCATCGGCCACCAAATGGTGGCTCTGCAGACCTTGCAGCTGCTGCAGCAGGAGTGGGGCTGGGAGGACAGTCCGGGCGTCCCTGGGAACCCGCGGGACCCGGACCACGTGTCCACCGCCCCAGTCCGTCGCTCAGGCCGGCTACGGGCCTGGCTGGGGCCCGGGCGCGAGGAGCGGGGCGGAGGCGTGGGGGCCAGGAATCGGGGGACTGGCGCGCGGGCGAGCTCCCCAGAGGAGATGGTGCGGGGCGCGGAGGGGGGCGCTGAGCTACTTTCCTTCCCCCGGGACCGCGGACCCTGCACCCTGGCACGGATGGCGATGCGCAGCGCGCTGGCCCGCGTGGTGGACTCGACCTCGGAGCTGGTCAGCGTGGAGCAGACGCTGCTGGAACCCCTCCAGCAGGAGCAGTCTTTTCCCATCCACCTGAAGGTAAGTAGTCTGGCCCCCACCATCCCCTCTGGGGTGCAGGATGCACCCATGTTCCAAGGGCGGGGCCGCTGGTATGGTGATGGGTGGGTCGCAGGATCCCAAGCACTGCTGCTCACTGCGATTCAGCCCGAGCAGGAGAAGGAAGGCGGCAGGGGACACTCTGGGGACTCAGCAGGAGGGGCAGGGAGCCCCAGATTCACCTGAGGCCCGCCTGGCTGCAGAACCGAGCTGCGGGGACGGCCTTGCCAAAACCACCTCCTGGAACTCCTTCCTCTCTCACATAAATCAGCTTCCTGCACTAGAAAGGCCCTTTCCACACGTGCAGCTTGTAGGGATAGAGGACAGCTCCCGGCACCCCCTTTCCAAATTAATAACGCTTCCTCCAGAGCCTTAAATACACTTACTAAGTCCCTTTTGCCTTTTGTATGATGAAATCATCTACATTTATTTAAAGTTCCTTCACATTCATGAATCACAATTATTTTTTGCATAAATCCAATTCCCCACAGAGCTGAGGGGTCTTACAGAGTCAACCTAAATTCTCATAAAGTGGGGTGAGAGCCGGATGGGTCCTGGGTGTTGAAGCGTAAATACTAATGCTAAACTCTTGCTAAGTCACCCAGCTCATATAGGTAGGGCACAGTTCCTCTTAAGGTACCAAACTGTGTTAGCCAATTTAACCCGAGAACGGAGCAGCTGCCTCCCAGCCTGAGTGAAATTGCAGAAATCTGGGGGTCTGGGTTTCAGTCCTGGACTTGCCATTAACTAATCTCATTGGTTTAAGGTCACAAATCTCTCTGAGACCTTCTGGCTTTCAGATTTTGACCAGGAGCATTGCTGTATTGATTCTGCTGGGGCATCTAGCAGAAGGGAGCTGGGGAGGGGTGATGAAGAGAGCTTAGAGTATGTCTCAAGAGTTGCTGTTCTGTACAAGCCAAGGTTTGGAAAAAGTTGCTATACATTAAGTTGCACTATACACTGTAAAAGATATATTTAAAATCAAACATAATAAAGCCTATTATATACCCAAGTAGGTACTGGTTCTGTACGTCAGGGTTTCTCAATCTCTGTACTATTCACATTTTGGCCTGGCTAATTCTTTGTTGTCAGGGGTTGTCCTGTGTATAATAGGATGTTTAGCAGGATCTCTAGTCTCTGCCTGTTAGATGCCAGCAGCTATTCCTCGCTGCAAGTTGATACACCCAAAAATGTCTCCAGACACTGCCAAGGGTGGCGGGGTTGGTAGGGTGGGAGGCAATATGAGAAGCACTTCTTTTTTTTTTTGAGATGGAGTCTCGCTCTGTAGCTGAGGCTGGAGTGCAGTGGTGCGATCTTGGCTCACTGCAACCTCCACCTCCCAGTCCCAGTTGAAGCAAGTCTCCTACCTCAGCCTCCCAAGTAGCTGGGATTACAGGCACAAGCCACTGTGCCTAGCTAATTTTTGTATTTTTTAGTAGAGACGGGGTTTCACCATGTTGGCCAGTCTGGTCTTGAACTCCTGACCTCATGATCCGCCTGCCTTAGCCCCGCCAAAGTGCTGGCATTACAGGCATGCGCCACTGCGCCCAGCTGAGAAACACTTCTACACTCACTTTAGAAAGTTAGAAAATGAAGCTGCATTTCACCAGATGCTCTCCAATGTAAGATGTACTTTTTTTTTTAGTATCCCCCCAAAATTTTTAAAATCTTGTCAATTAAACTATGATACACCATTGATTATAAGTTGCATGCTAATTTAAGGGATTTGTTTTTTGAGACAGGGTTTACCTGTGTTGCCATGGTGCAGTGCAGTAGCCATTCACAGGTGTGATCATAACACTACAGCCTGAAGCCCTGGGCTCAACTGATCCTCGTGCCTCAGCTTCCTGAGTAGCTGCAACTACAAATATGTGCCACCACATCTGGCTTATTTCAGGGATTTTTTTTAAAACATGAATAAAAGTGCATTTTAAAATAGCTGAAATATGAAGTGACTAATGATGTTCGTAGCACATACAGAGCATAGATGAAGCTGGCAAAACGAGAGACTGAACGATCAGTTTTACCAAAGGTGACCCTGGAAGGCTTCTCAGAGGAGACAGCATTTTTTAAAAAAATCCATGTTATTTTATTTAAAAAGAAAAATAGTTCGGGAGAATCCTTTGGTCAAGGCCCAGCAGCACTGAAAGGGCTTGAGGCTCTGGAGGAGCTGCAATTAAGTTCAATATGGCAGAAGGCAAAAACTAATGCTGGAGACACAAAGGGGGGCCAGTTAGGAAAAGGCCTATGTATCATGCTGAGGACCTTGGATTGTCTTGCAAGCAGAGGATAAGCAAATCACAGAAGCCTGGATAAATCACAGAAGGGTAGGTTTCAGTTTGAAAGTCAGGCAGAAGACAGTTATCTAAGGGCTTGTCCCAACTCAGTAGCAATGGCCTAAACCCCATGTTCTCTGCCCTGGAAGCAGTCCACCATAAACTATGCCATTTTAGCTTAATGCCACAGTCCCTACTACTTGGAAATCCTTTTTACCCTTTCCAGTTGACTTCCGATTCTAAACGTTTTCCATCCTCCTCAAGCCCCCTTCATCCAAACCTCACCCCTCTCACACCTTTTCTGAGAAAATTGAGGCCAGTGGACACAAATATCTTTCTCTACCTAAAAAATTGCATTTCTACTCATCTTCATTCTTGTCTCTAAAAATTAAATGCTGCCCCCCATCTCCATGTATATTCATGTTAATTTCACTGGAGCAAATCTTTCACTTGCCCCTGGATCTGTTTCTATCAATTTTTTCTCTCCTTATATTTACTACTGCTCTCTCTCTCTGCTGACCCTCTTGGTCCACAAACATGCTCAAAGCTTTCTTTACTTCCCACCCTGTGAGTCCCCATCCTTGCCTTCCTTGTCATGAGCAAACTTTGAAGACACTTAGATGTGTTGCTGCCACTTTCTAGAAGCCACCAGCTACTGGAGTCTGCTGTTCACCTGCAGGGGAATAATGAGTTTTAGGGTCCTGGGAACAGCCAGGGCTTTCAAGAGAGAAGCAGAAAGCAGTTTCTCTGCATGATTTGTTCCCTTGGCAGCCTCTAAGAATTTTGCTTGGTTTCCTATTTGCAGAACAGGTAATATCTCTGTTTGGTTTGTAGGTTAATGATTACAGAGCACTTAGACTTGAGGAGATAGCATTCTGCCTTTCCAGGAGGCTGGTTATACAGACTTGTCTTCCTTAATACTAGTGTTAATTCAAATAACTCGGATGGGTGTTTTGTATATTTTTAAATTAGGAACATACAGATTTTATACAGCAGAATGATTTCAGGAGGATTTCTGTGAATGGAAATAACAATTGTGTATCACTTAGAAGTACGTGGGAACGTCCCCAACATCAGATCTCTTTGGTGGTGTTACCACAGAGGGTAGGAGGGAGACTTGCTTGAACTAAAGCCCATGACCCAGATGACAGGCATTAGGGATCCTGCAGTGGAGACAGCACAGCACAGCAGTCAAGTCCCATGAAGCATTTCAAACCTACTCTGTCACTTCCTGCTGTAGGCCCTTGGGTAAGTTATTTAGCCTTTTCTGTGCCTCAGTTTCCTCCCTATATACTGCGGATAATGGTATCTAACCTAAAGGGTTACTGAGATAATGCATTTTGTCAGGGCCTTCCCAAAGTTAGTCTCCATCTATCTGAGCTATTATGATTACTATTATTATTGCTGTTAACAGGCTGATGCCTCGTGAATTCTTATTGACTGTTATTTTTGTGAATTCTATTATTGATATTAATGAATATGATCCATGAACTCTGTGTCTACTTTCCTGGAACTATTGACAAAAGCAGACTTAGGAAGACCCAAAGAGATTTCCAGGAAGCCTCCACTATCTAGAGGTCAGCTTTAGCCTCATGCCTAGTGACAGACTTAGAGGTGTCACCAGTGAGTGGCTCACTGATCAATCCACCAGAAGATTAAGGCAATGAAATTTGCAGGCATGAAGGCAGAAAAATTCTCACCACAATGATAACAGACATTTTAAAATAGTATTTTACTCTTTAATTAAAGAAACCGACACAATATTCCTTTTGAACACTTAGAAATAATCATACACATGCAAACACTCACGCATTGAGTTTCTTCACGGTGGATGAAAAATGATTAACAGTACTGAATCTTATTAAATTTGGTGCAGAGGCTAGATTTAACCAGCTTAACAAACATTTATAACAGGAGGAAACTGAGGCTTAGAGGAATTGAGGGCTTTGCTCAAGACCGTGCGGCTAAGAAGTGATGGGTTTTATCTAACTTATTCTCCTACGTCACAGTGGTGGCCCATAGGGGGGTTATGAACATCATGCTGAATGTGTACGTGAGAGATCTTAGGGGCCATAGTTGTACATGCTGTGCATTGTGTACACTGCTTGGAGCACAACAATCACATCGTAGCCTGGATATATTAGTCAACTCCGCTGCCATAGCAAAATACCACAGACGGGGTGACTTAAATAACAGACATTTATATTCTCCCTGTTCTGGAGGTTGGAAGTCCAAGATCATGGTGCCAACAAATTCCATTTCTAGTAAGAGCTTCCTTCCTGGCTTGCAGACAGCTGCCTTCTCTCTGCGTCCTCACATGGCCCTTCCACAGCTCGTGCAAGCAGAGAGAGAAAGCTTTGCATGTGTTTGGTGTCTCCTCTTCTAAGAACACCAGTCCTATCAGATTCGAGCCACGCTTATGGCTTCATTTTATCTTAATTACCTCACGAAGAACCTATCTCCACGTACAGTCACATTGGGGGGTTGAACGTATGAATGCGGGGGGGACCACACAATTTAGTCCATAATGGATGATCTGTGCACCTCCTTCCGTCATGGCCACCTTATATGGTGACAGAAAGCACTAGGTAAACTTAGGAAATCACTGTCAAACTAGTAATACTAGGAGGAATGCATTTGACATTTGCCACCCAAAGGGAGCATAAAGTGTGCAGAGTATCAGGAGGAAGGTAGTCTAGGATTTTTTTAAGCTGCTGAAAATGACTAATTCACAGCTGTTCACCAAGCCAATTACAAAGTTACTCTGATTAAGTTTTGTCTATCTTTCTTTGAGAATTAAAAACATTTGTAGTTTCCAAGAGTTCTGGTCTGAAGCAAGTTTCGTGGAAACTGTGGTGGAAGCTAACTTCAGAGACAGAAGAACGTTTTTGCCTTTGCAGATGAAACCTGCCTGGGAGCTCACCCATTTCAATGAGCGCATTCTGGTACCAATTATTCCCTCAAGTTTGATAGTCCTTGCTGGTTTTCTCATTCTCCGGTGCAAGAGCAGCAGTCATAAAACTCTTGGCTTTGGCTTCATTGCAAACTGCAAGTATGAATATTGACTTGTTCAGAGGAAGACACTGATGATGAGTGCCTTTTTCCCCATTGGGAAAAAATAATAAGCGAATCTGTCACTTGCCCGCTGGACCTGTTTCTATCAATTTTCTTTCTCCTTATATTTTCTACAGCCCCCTCTCTGCTGACCCTTTTGGTCCATAACCATGCTCAGAGCTGTCTGTACTTACCCAGGCCTGTGAGTCCCCATCCTTCCCTTCCTTGTCATGAGGAACCTTGGAAAACATTCGGATGTGTTGCTGCCACTTTCCAGAAGTATCCATATGCATTAATATCAAGAATATAATTCACGAAAATAACAGTAAGAATTCATGAGTCATCAACCTTTTAATGGTAATAATAATGATAGTAATAAGCAAATCTTTTTCCCATTGGGGCAAAAGCACTCATCATCAATGTCTTCCTCTGAACAAGTGAAGCCAGTTTCTGCAAATTTGAGAATTGTGTCTTCAAAAATTACTAACTTACTATTGAAGACATAAACGCTCATGATTATATAATCAGTACCCATGGCCATGGGGGTGCTCATTATCTGTGACAAAATTATGTTTGTATGTTAGAAGAAAGTGCAGTGATGACTCACAGAATTTCTGTTATTCTCTACCCCTAACCTGTGGATATGGTGGCTGCTCTAGAAGTAGCTTATATATAGCTTTGCAACTTCTTATAATATGAATGATATTAAAAAATCTGGATATAAAACCTTTCTGAAATAGACATTTGGGGAAAGATAGTGCAGGAAAGACCTAAAATGAAACTAGTTATGTTTGACATCTTGGTGAAAATGCTACAGTATTTTACAATTTTTGGATTTACCAGGTAAATCCAATTGTAAATAAAGCATCCCTGAATCAAGTGCTTATACCCATCACAAAAGTTCTTTTCACTGGATTTTCAACTGGAAATGCTGCTGTACCCAAAGCAAATGCATCAGGAGCCTTAGTTATTTGTGAGCATTTCCAGTGGGTATACCACAAGTAAAAATGTTTAATTTCCTGTGGATGATAGACTTTTTAATGGTGACTGGCTAATACTTCGGTTCTTCATTGGGTGTTTTATTAATACACAGTTACACTTCTATTGTGACTGACCTTGGGTTCGGGCAATGGGTGACTGCTCTGGGACCTGTGATTTGTAGTTCAAAGCCAGAAGTTGATGAACCAAATGAAGTTGGGGCAATTTATAATTCATGACAGTATGTTTTCCACAACATCCCACTAAAACAGAAAAACATCATTCCCCTTTTATGTAGACATCCAGTGTAGAAGCTGCTAACAGGTCTGGAGAAGGGATTTGTGTTATTTTGTTGGGCCCAGCATTGGACAGCTTTAGTGGAGGGCAATCTGCTGGACAGGCAGAAGTTTATTAAGGACAGGCCTCAACATAGACAACTTCCTTCCTTCCTTCCTTCCTTCTTTCCTCTTTTTTCTTTCTTCTTCTCTCTCTTTCCTTCTCATTCTTCTATTCTCTTTCTCACTGCCCTCCCACCCCCGTATATCTCCATCTCTCCCCTTCATGCTCCCTGTAGAGGACATGAATCCTTCAGGGAGAGCTAGAAGGGAAAATGTGAGAAGAAACAAGCTTGTGGAGGCCAGTGTAAGAGAATATAGCTCGAGACATTTCAAGATGTGACTATTTGGAAAAGAGCCAACTTATTGTAATGCCACCGGTTAAGTGAGTACGAACTGATTTATAATTTACGTAGATTTAGAAGTGATTTTGAAGGTGACATGGTAGGAGGAGAAAGCACAATCCTTGTGGATTGTTTAAACGTTACCTGCATTTTAGAGCCTATTAAGTCATGTTGGGTTTTTGACTTTATTATCCACTGGCATTGGCTTCAGAAAACAGACTTTCAAATGAATTCCTGCTGCTGGCTTCTTTTCGTCTTCAGGCCTTAAGTTATGATAGGAGTGTTTATTTTCAGTACAAAGCTTTTAAAAAAGGCTTAACTTGTCTTCTCTTTTTGGACTTTGCAGGTGCATTTTCAATTGTTTAAGAATTCCAGATGTGTGCCTTCCTAGTAAATGCACAACACAGAATGCAGAGAAGTACACAGTGTGGCAGTTTTTCTGAGATACTGTCCTTACAGTGGGTAGGAGAGAACAGAGCTGAGGAAAGGAGACCTCCAGCTGGGAGGTCTCTGTTAGCTCAGGGTTGGTTTTACATGGGGTGTAGAAGGTTCCATGCCTTGAATATCTTTCGAATAGCCAAGCCCTCTCAATTATGCTGCAGGGAGGAGGGATGGGCTACCAGGCAAGTCTTCCATTTGGATGTGATCCTTGCCAATTTTTGAGCTTTGTACCACTCACTCATAACGCTCAGTAAACCTTAAGAAAAATAGTGTGAAGATGTCCAAAAAAGAAATATTGAATGATTCACTTGTAGACATTTTGTTCCATCCCCAAAGCTGGTTTAGTGCTTCTCCCGCTTGCTTCCAAGAAGCCCCTGTCACCCCACCAGAGCAGCTACAGCTCTGTAATTCCTGCCAGTCTTCTGTCCCACACTACATGGGTGAGCTCAGCTCGGTGAGCTATTACTTCACCTGCCATCATCTGGGATCTGGGGCAAGTCTTTGATGAATGTTTGAGTTCTGAAATAAAGAAGTTAATTTTTTTAAATTATACTTTAAGTTCTGGGATACATGTGTAGAACATGCAGGTTTGTTACACAGATATACATATACCATGGTGGTTTACTGCATCCATCAACCAATCATCTACATTAGATATTTCTCCTAATGCTATCCCTCCCATCCCCTGACAGGCTCCAGTGTGTGATGTTTCCCTCCCTGTGTCCATGTGTTTCCATTGTTCATCTCCCACTTATGAGTGAGAACATGCAGTGTTTGGTTTTCTGTTCCTGTGTTAGTTTGCTGAGAAGATGGTTTTTAGCTTCATCTATGTCCCTGCAAAGGACATGAACTCATCCTTTTTTATGGCTGCATAGTATTCCATGGTATACGTATGCCATATTTTCTTTATTCAGTCTATCATTGATGGGCATTTGAGTTGGTTCCAAGTCTTTGCTATTGTGAATAGCAATAAACATACGTGTGCATATGTCTTTATGTGGTGCAATAAACATACGTGTGCATATGTCTTTATGGTAGAATGTTTTATAATCCTTTTGGTGTGTACCCAGTAATGGGATTGCTGGGTCAAATAGTATTTCTGGTTCTAGATCCTTGAGAAATCACCACTCTGTCTTCCACAATGGTTGAACTAATTTACACTCCCACCAACAGTGTAAAAGTGTTTCTATTTCTCCATATCCTCTCCAGCATCTGTTGTTTCCTGTTTAATGACAGCCATTCTAACTGGTGTGAGATGATATCTCACTGTGGTTTGGATTTGCATTTCTCTAATGACCAGTGTTAATGAGCTTTTTTTCATATGATTGTTGGCTGCATAAATGTCTTCTTTTGAAAAGTGTCTGTTCATATCCTTTGCCCACTTTTTGGTGGGGTTATTTTTTTCTTGTAAATTTGTTTAAGTTCCTTGTAGATTCTGGATATTAGCCCTTTGTCTGATGGATAGATGGCAAAAAGTTTCTCCCATACTGTAGGTTGCCTATTCACTTTGATGTTAGTTCCTTCTGCTGTGCAGCAGCTCTGGAGTTTAATTAGACACCATTTGTCAATTTTGGCTTTTGTCGCCATTGCTTTTGGTGTTTTAGTCATGAAGTCTTTGTCCGTGCCTACATCCTGAATGGTATTGCCTAGCTTTTCTTCTAGGGTTTTTATGGTTTTAGGTCTTAATATTTAAGTCTTTAATCCATCTTGAGTTAATTTTTGTATAAGTTGTAAGGAAGGGCTCCAGTTTCAGTTTTCTGCATATAGCTAGCCAGTATTCCCAACACCATTTATTAAGTAGGGAATCCTTTCCCCATTGTTTGTTTTTGTCAAGTTTGTCAATGATCAGATGGTTGTAGATGTGTGGCATTTACTTCTGAGGCCTCTGTTCTGTTCCATTGGTCTATATATCTGTTTTAGTACCAGTACCATGCTGTTTTTGTTACTGTAGCCTTGTAATACAGATTGAAGTCAGGTAGTGTGATGCCTCCAGCTTTGTTCTTTTTGCTTTTAGGACTGCCTTGGCTATGTGGGCTCTCTTTTGGTTCCATATAAAGTTTAAAGTGTTTTTTTTCCAGTTCTGTGAAGAAGGTCAATGGTAGCTTGATGGGGATAGTGTTGGATCTATACATTACCTTGGGAAGTATGGCTATTTTCATGATACTGATTCTTCTTATCCATGAGCATAGATTGTTTTTCCATTTGTTTGTGTCCCCTCTTATTTCCTTGAGCAGTGGTTTGTAGTTCTCTTTGAAGAGGTCTTTCGCATCCTTTTTAAGTTGCATTCCTAGTTATTTTATTCTCTTTGTAGTAGTTGTGAATGGGAGTTCACTCATGATTTGGCTCTCTGTTTGTCTATTATTGGTGTATAGGAATGCTTGCAATTTTCCACATTGATTTTGTATCCTGAGACTTTGCTGAAGTTGCTTATCAGCTTAAGGAGATTTTGGGCTGAGATGATGGAGTTTTTTAAATATACAATCATGTCACCTGCAAACAGAGACAATTTGACTTTCTCTTCCTATCTGAATACTCTTTATTTCTTTCTCCTGCCTAATTGCCCTGGCCAGTACTTCCAATACTATGTTGAATAGGAATGGTGAGAGAGGGCATCCTTGTCTTGTGCAAAAAGAGAATGCTTCCAGCTTTTGCCCATTCAGTATGATATTGGATGTGGGTTTGTCATAAATAGCTCTTATTATTTTGAGATACATTCCATTAATACCTAGTTTTTTGAGAGTTTTTAGCATGAAGGGCTGTTGAATTTTATCAAAGACCTTTCTGCATGTATTGAGATAATCATGTGGTTTTTGTCATTGGTTCTGTTTATGTGATGGATTATGTTTATTTATTTGCGTATGTTGAACTAGAAGTAAAACACTCCTCAGCAAATGCAAAAGAATGGAAATCATAACAAACAGTCTTTCAAAACACAGTGCAATCAAATTAGAACTCAAGATTAAAAAATTTGCTCAAAACTGCACAACTACTTGAAAACTGAACAACCTGCTCCTGAATAACTACTGGGTAAATAACAAAATTAAGGCAGAAATAAGTAAGTTCTTTGAAACCAATGAGAACAAAGATACATGGTACCAGAATCTCTGGACACAGCTAAAGTAGTGTTTAGAGGGAAATTTATAGCATTAAATGGCCGTAGGAGAAAGTGGGAAAGATCTAAGATCGACACCCTAACATCACAATTAAAAGAACTAGAGAAGCAAGAGCAAACAAATTCAAAAGCTAGCAGAAGACAACAAAAAATAACTAAGATGAGAGCAGAACTGAAAGAGATAGAGACATGAAAAACCCTTTAAAAAAATCAATGAGGCTGGCACGCTGGCTTACACCTATAATCCAGCACTTTGGGAGGCTGAAGTGGGGAATCACCTGAGGTCAGGAATTTGAGACCAGTCTGACCAATATGATGAAACCCCGTCTCTACTAAAAATATAAAAATTAGCCGGGCATGGTGGTATGCGCCTGGAATCCCAGCTACTTGGGAGGCTGAGACAGGAGAATGGCTTGAACCCAGGAGGTGGAGGTTGCAGTGAGCCAAGATTGTGCCATTGCACTCCAGCCTGGGCAACAAAAGCAAAACCCAGTCTCAAAAAAAAAAAAAAAATCAATGAATCCAGTAGCTGGTTTTTTGAAAAGATTAACAAAATAAACAGACCGCTAGCCATACTAATAAAGAAGAAAAGAGAGGAGAATAAAATAGACACAATAAAAAATGATAAAGGGGGTATCACCACAGATGCCATAGAAATACAAACTACCATCACAGAATACTATAAACACCTCTAGGTGAATAAACTAGAAAATCTAGAAGAAATGGATAAGTTCCTGGACACATACACCCTTCCAAGACTAAACCAGGAAGAAGTTGAATCCCTGAATAGACTAATAACAAGTTCTGAAATTGAGGCAGTAATTAATACCCTACCAGCCAAAAAAAAGCCCAGGACCAGAAAGATTCACAGCTGAATTATATTATAGGTACAAAGAGGAGCTGGTACCATTCCTTCTGAAACTATTTCAAACAATAGAAAGAGAGGAAATCCTCCCTAACTCATTTTATGAGGCCACCATCATCCTGATACCAAAGCCTGTAAGAGACACAAGAAAAAAAGAAAATTTCAGGCCAATATCCCTGATGAACATCGATGCAAAAATCCTCAATAAAATACTGGCAAACTGAATCCAGCAGCACATCAAAAAACTTACCCACCACAATCAAGTTGGCTTCATCGCTGGGAGAAGTTAATTTTAACTCATTCACTAACTTGATGTGTGACTTAGCTATATCACATACTCTCCCCAAGCCACATTTGTTTTCATCTATCATGGATTGTTGTGAGCATTGAGTGAGACAAGGTATAGAATGAGCCAAGCTTGCAGTCTGGTGCTGAGCAGGTGCTCAGGCACACATTCTTCAAACGCTACTTTGCCTGTTACTCCCATGATTGGAAGTGTCCAGGGACTTTACTCTGACATTCAAGGCTTTCCACACAATCATATCCTCTTATGCAACACAAAATTCTATTCTTTTCAGACTAGCGTTCTCCTTCTCCCTGACCCAGCACTTTGTTTGACTCTGTACTTTGGCTTCTGTTATTCATTCTGATTACAGGGGCCTATGAGCCATAAGGCTTTCCTCCACACCACCTACCTATCTTGTAGTATCTAATATAGTCCTTCCCACCTACCACTTCTCTGATGCCTCATGCAAGCCTCCATTCCTCTCTTCTGCAAAAGCTTACTGATGGCCTCCACCTTTGTTGTTGAACCTTAATCTTATTTTTGTAACATTCCTACTTAACAATAATTACAAATAGATTTCATCTCACCAACTAGATTCTAAGTTTCTACAGGGCAGATTTTTTTCTTCTCTTTCTTTTCTTTTCCCTTCTCCTTTCTTTTTTTCTCTCCCCTCCCCTCCCCCTCTTCCTCCTTACTGACCTTCCAACATCTGTAAGAGTCCTCTATAACTTCAGTTATTAATGTAAAGGAGCACTTAAAAAATACAAAGAGCTGCTTTCATATCCATGAGCTAATTTGACTTTTGAAACCCCTCCATGGGGTAGCCATTATTGTTTCCATTTTACAGATGAGAAAACTGAGTGTTCCACAGGCATAATGGCTTGGCCCAAGGGTAGAACCAGGGTTCAGAGGCAAGTCCAGTGCTCTTGAAGGAATGAGCTCTGTCTGCATCCCTGGTGTCTTTGTAAAGGTTTGGAGAGCTTCCCATTCTACTAACATCTGTGAAGTCCCTGGGTCATGTAGGGTAACATACAGGTTCTGAAAACTAGGATGTGGACATTTTTGGAAGGCTATTATTCTGCCTCCCACAGGGAAGATGTGTGCTAAAAATTAACAAGTCATATTGTAAAAACTAGAGCTAGTCCTTTGAATGGATGGCCTCCTAAGCAGATGAATTTCTCTAGTGTGTCCAAATGAATTTTAATAATAAAACCCCAGCACTCTATAGGAAGGAGTCACATGACAGAATGAGCTTTGCAAGAACCCTGCGCTATGCTTAAATTATGAGTGTATACATGTCTGTTCTTCCACAGGATTGGGGTTTTGTGTTTTTACCACAGCCCTCATCATATTGCAATGGACATTTGGTATATGATCGATACATCTCATTTCCCCCAGAAGGTTATAAGCTCTTTATAGATCAAGTGCCATATCTTATTGCTTTTCATTCAGTCGTGTGGTGGAGGCTTGATATGCATTTGAAATAAATTTAACTAATTCATTAGCTGAGTTAAACAGGCCAAGGCCATTACCCCAATAGATCAGTTGACTCACATGAGAGTATCTCAGCTGACTTAAAAATATAAATGCTGGCCATCAATTTGGACCACTGTAGCAATCAATACATTTCACATCAAAGCCCGAAATTACACAAGGCTTTAGAAGTTTCAAAACCTGCTTTTAGATTGCTCAACCATGTAGTTCTAATTCTGGCAAAGTACTCAAAGCATCGTGGAGGATATTACATCATTTCTGGGAGCATCTGGGATTTGCTAAATGAAAGCGGCTGGGAGGATAGGTTCAGTTATTGAATGGAAAGCATCCTAAGTGAAATCATCACCAATATTGATCATGTGAGTTTCTACTGAAAGCCCATGAGCCATTTAATATACTGTTGCCTTAGTGCTGTGACTTGTGACCCCTATCTTCCGCTGCAGACTCAGCAGAAGTTTGGTTGAAGGCAATGATTATTGGATCCAGAGTTGGCCTTCAGGCCTCGAGTGGAAGAGAAGCACTCACCTGTTTTATTTTTCCCTACCCTGGCTTAAGAGTCCCATGGAAAGCCTATTCCTATTAATTTGTTTTCTTTGACTGCTAATATATTTGAGAAAGGATAAAAAGGAAATACTGTACTAGAATAGTAAAATAAAGCGAGTTTGCAAAGCTTGCCAGAGATCTGAAGTTTGCCCAGGGCCTCAGGGACCAGTATAGCCAGGCAGTCGAATTTTATTATACATGTAATTTCCCCAAACGATGCCTTCTTTGATTCTTTACAGTAAAACGTGAAATTGACTTCAGGTTTTCTGCCCACAACTATATTTTTAAAGGCATTTTAGTCTTCTTTGGGTGATGAATTCCTTTGCAGACTGGCTAATAGGCACACGTCAGCACATGTTTTAGTGGTTTCTTCTATTTTGAATTTATTTGCATGTTTTCTTTGATCCTTATACTTTGTACTTAGCGTTGGATTACTTCTATAAAGAAATCGGACAATTTCCCTGGATGTGGATCTTAGGGAAATAGTTTCTCTCCTACTTTCCCATTCCCTAGCAGTATGCTTCGGCACACAGGCCACCCCATAAGCTATGAGACAGACCTTATGAACACAAGGTTCATAAGCTATCTACAGCACGGATGTCCAATTAGATAGCTTGGCTTCCCTGGGCCACATTAGAAGAATTGTCTTGGGCTACACATAAAATACACTAACACTAATGACAGCTGATGAGCTAAATTTTTTAAAAATCACAAAAAAACTTAAGAGTGTTTTAAGAAAACTTACAAATCTGTGTTGGGCTGAATTCAATGCCATCTTGAGCCGCAGGTTGGACAGGCTTGATCTAAACAGCTCTTTGACACCTGCTGGGCAGAAATGAACAACACACAAAGGTAGCAAAGCAGGAAGGCTTTAAAGAGAAAAGAACAAGAAGTATGGTAGCTTGCGAATCCTTGAGCACAATATGGTTCTGACCTGGCACCTAGCTCGCCGGTGGTCTTGCTGCCGTTGTTTGCTAAGTTGAAATGAAAATTGGTTTTGTTTCTGGGAGATGTTTTCCAATAAGCACATTGTCAGAAATCCAGGTCCATCTCAGTCAAAAAACAGGGTTTTTCATAGGGAGAAGAATAGTTTCTCCCTCTAGACAGGATTAGGAAGAAAACTCTAGTCCCTCATCAAATGTTAGTTC
This sequence comes from Cacajao melanocephalus, assembly GCA_963573385.1. Classification (NCBI taxonomy): domain Eukaryota; kingdom Metazoa; phylum Chordata; class Mammalia; order Primates; family Pitheciidae; genus Cacajao; species Cacajao melanocephalus. Next base: position 13,505 of record CAUYLG010012831.1, on the reverse strand, counting down.
AACTTTTAGTTCTTCCTCCCCTCTGCTTTTGAGTGACAGTATCTGTTTTTCTTTTCCTACATTATTGAGTTGAATTTTTAGCTCATGAATTTTCAGAGGTTATTCTTTATTTACACAATTGTTTAAGTCAAAGCATTTCTCACTGTGGCTACATTCCATAAATTTGTGATATGGTTCAGTATAAAGTATTTTAAAATTTCAATTATTTTTTCACGGATCCAAGAATTACTTAGAAGTAGATTTTCTAAGTCATACAAGTTTTGGGAAGGGTATCTATGTTATTGATTTCTCATTTATTTGCATTGTGATTTGCATGATAGAGACTTTCTGATATTTATTTGTTGGGATTTGCTTTGTGACATTATAATATAGTCAGCTTTTATAAATATTCCATGTATGTTTGACAATAATGTACATTTTCTTATTTCCATTGGATCAAGCTTGTGATTAGTGTTTTTGAATCCTTTTCTGTTTTGTTGTTTGATTTGTCTAGTTTCAGAGAAAGCTAGGTTAAAACCAGCTTTTATGTGTGTAGACTGAATGTATGTTAAGATTATCATATTAGGGACATTCAAGTATAAAATTGTGACATCTTGGGGACTCATTCATTTTAGTAGTCGTAGTTTATTTTATCTCAAATAATGATATTTTTATGGTTTTATTTTGGCTTCTCTTTGATTGGCATATATTTAAATGTCTATTCACTTTCAATCTTTATATGGTTTTAGTTTTAAATGTGTTTCTTGTAAACAGCATATAAAACCAATATAGCAATCACTATCTTTCAAAAGGTGAATTTATTGCTTTGCATTTGTTGTGCTTTCTGATATGTGTAGGCTTACTACCACTATCTTAATGAGTGTTTTCTGTTTACCTTGCTTTATGTTTGTATCTTTATTTCTCTATTTTTACCTTCTATATAGATAGGGTCAATAATCTTTTTTTTTCTTTTTCTTTGAGACAAGGTATCACTCTGTTGCCCAGGCTGGAGAGCAGTGGCCTTGACCTCCTGGCCTCAATGTGATCCTCCTACCTCAGCCTCCTGAGTAGCTCGGACCACAGGTGCTGCCCTCTTGCCCAGATAATTTTTGCATTTTTTTTTTTAGAGAGACAGGGTTTTGCCATGTATACCAGGCTGGTCTCAAACTCCTGGACTCAAGCAATCTGCCTGCCTTAGCCTTCCAAAGTGTTGAAATTACAGGTGTGAGCCACTGTGCCCAGCCAATAAAATTTTAATTCATCTTTTCCCGCTTCTGATTTTGAAGTTTTATATACTATTTCTCTACTTTTAATAATAACCCTTAAATTTTTCACACAAGTACCTAACAAGTCTGAAATTTATGAGTTTGCCACCTTTCTCCTGAATAACACCGTGCTTAGAGTGCCACTCCATTCGACATGTCACTGCTGTACAGAATTTGAGAACCATCCTGCTCAGATGGTTCTAAAATGAACCGTCATTCATTTAGCACATTTAGATGTCCTAAACTCCACGTTAGTTGTTATAATTTTTGTTTTAAACAATACATTCTTTAGACTTATACCATGTTTTCGAGTTTCTTTGTTCACTGTTGCATCCTGAATCTCAACCGTTTTCAGTTGAATTTCCTTTCAGAATTATGTCTTTAGAAATATCTGTGAGAGTCTCTTAGTGGTAATTCTGTCCTTTTAAATGAGAGCATATTTATTGTTCTGTGAGTTTTCAATGACAGTTTAGTAGGAATAAAAGAAGTCCGAGGTTGACAGTTATTGGAGGCTATTATTCCATTGCTTCCTCTATTGTTGTGGTGAGAAATCAGCTGCTGTCTTGTCATTCCTTGAAGCCCATCTGTATTTTTCTTTCTGATTGCCTTTAAGAGTAATCTTGCCTTGATGAGTTTAGATTTGGATTTCACTTAACTTGTTCTCCCTATGGCATATTTTACTTCTTTAATATAAAGATTTCTGTTTTGGATCTACTCTATGTACTTCTAATCCATTGTTCTCTTTGAATATTGCCTCTTTCTAATTGTCTCTCTTGTCTCTCCTAGAAGTGTCTGTTGGACTTTCTCATTCTGTCATCCATGTTGTTCAACCTCTCATTCACATTTCCCATGTCTTCAACTTGTAATTTTGCATTCTAAGGTAATTTTTTTCATATGTATCATCTAGTTTACTAATCCTCACTTTAGATATATTTAATCAGGTGTTAAAGCTGTCAAGTTTTAAATTTCTACGATAACTGTCATTTTTTTAGAAGTGGATGTGCTTTTTTTCAAGCCTGTTTTTTTGTAAAACACTTTTCTGATTTCTTCTTTTATGTCTTTAATCATTTAAGACAGAGGTCCCCAACCCCCGGGCCATGAACAGGTACTGGTTCGAGGCCTGTTAGGAACCACATCACACAGTAGGAGGTGAGCAGTAGGTGAGCGAGCATTACCACCTGAGCTCTTCTTCCTGTTGGATCAGCAATAGCATTAGATTCCCATAGGAGTGCAAACCCTATTGTGAACTGAGCATGTGAAGGATCTAGATTGTGTGCTCCTTATGAGAATCTAATGCCTGACGATCAGAAGTGGAACAGTTTCATCCCAATACCATCTGCCACCACCAGCCATGGAAAAATTAACTTCCCCAAAACTGGTCCCTGATGCCAAAAAGGTTGGAGACTGCTGATTTAAAACATATTTTATAGTCTCTTTTTTTTAATTCTTGGAGTTTAATCCTGTCTCATATTGCATCTGCTATATCATGGTAGATTGTATTTTAAATTTCATATTTTGGCTTCATCTTCAACATAAGCATTATGCAAATACTATTGTAGGGCACTGGTTGCAGACCTGTTTCCCTGTAATAGGTTTTTGTTTGTTTTTGCCGTGTGTTCACGGCTATATCAGTCCAGTTCAAAATTTTAAGTTAATTTCTTGGCATGAGTGTTCCCAGGATGTTCACATGGCACAGAGGGCAACTTCAAAGTGAAATGACTGTGTAATACAGGTCCTCTGTTACACATTCTCAGGGACAACTTTACTCTCTACCCCAAACGCAGCCCAAGAGAGACTCACTTCCATTTCTTCACAGTACTGGTAGGCAGCTAAAGTAATCTTTTTAAAATTTTTGGCTTCTGAAAGATTTCTCTTATTTTCTTGCAAGCTCAGAAAGAGTGTTTGCTCTATTTTATTTAGAATTTTAGAATTCAGTAGCCAAGAGAATTCCTTGGAAAAACTAAGTTCTGGTTTTATTGCCAGAACCAGAAGTCCGGGGGACGTCATTTCCCTGTACTCAAAAGAGATCATACATTCAACATTATCTCTAATGTAGAATCATTCCAATGTACCATTTATTTGCAATGGATTTTATAAAATAAACCATTTGGAGATGAAAAAAATTGAATTATCTCCTTCTTTTAAAGTACCTGGAACTGTTCCTTCTAAATTTGCATTTGGAGATTTCTTGAGACCATGTCCATTAAATGACAAACTGTATTGGAATATTGAACACAGTGAGTATGGGATAATAGAAACACAGACTATTTGTGTATTTTTCACAGTTCTTTTTGTAATAAGTAACAGGAACTCAACTCCAACTGGGTTAAGTAAAAAAGTGACATTGACCCAGATGGCCAGAAAAATCCTGGGGTTTATTGTTCGAGTATAGCTAGAGCACATACTCAGAAGTGTAATTAGAATCTGTCTCTTTTAATCTCTTGGTTCTCCTTTCTTCTGTGTTGGCCTCATTCTCATTTGGATGCTGTCTTTATGGTGGCAAGATATTTTCCAACAGCCTCAGATAAAAAGGATAGCAAATCCTATTTAGGTCTTGTCTAATAGATATTCTGAGCCTGTGGCTTACTGGCCTTGGCTTAGATCATCTGTCCATCCTGACCAGTCCATGCTCTGATTGGCCTGGTCTCTGTCAGCTTTGGTCCAACTGCATAGGCTAAGAATGGGGAGTAGTTTTCCAAGAAAAAAAAAAACAAAACGGAGTGCTGTCACCAGAAGAGAAGGGAATGGAAGGTGGGTAAGCAAATCACAGCAAATGTCCCCCATAACGTATCTAATTTTTTGTTTGTCTTTATTGTTAATTTCAGGACAGTGTTGAGTTTAGAAACATCTGCAGTCATTTGGCTCTACAGATTGAAGGACAACAGTTTGACAGAGACTTGAATGCTGCCCACCAGTGTTTGAAGACAATAGTCAAGAAGTTGATTCAGTCACTTGCTAATCTTCCTTCAGATGCCCACGTGGTAGCCTGTGCTTCCTTGAGACAGATCTTACAGAATCTCCCAGACATATGAGTGTTAAAGACATTGGGAGTAAAATCACAACCAGCACTGTTAAGAGAACCGGATACCTTACCTTCCTAATTGAATTAGAGACGATGGATGTTTTTATTTCCAAAGGGGAAAGACTTGATGGCACATGGAGCATTCTGACCAGTGGCATCTGTAGCCTTCAGAATTATAGCGTGTTAGTGAAATTTTTTTTAAAGCAATAGTTCACATTTTTAAGTATATTACCTATTTGCTGACTTTTTGATTGAAGTACATTCTACTTTGTGGAACTGATTTGATTATGTATGTATATATTTATTAATTCATATTAAGTATTAGTTTTTATTGAATGATATCTTAATTTGTATTCATATTAATGTAGATCTAAAGGGTTTAATATGGTTATTTATATAATTAAAGCACCGTGGTTCTTAAAATTACCTTGAATAAACAGGATATTTGATAACTGCTATGTTCTATTAATACTTACTGGACACTTCCTTTTATGTTACAAGAATTACCTTTGTAGGACCACATGTGTCAGTAATTATGAATTTACTGTTGGGCACAAGAGTTGCTTCTAAACCTTGTGCTTTTATATACTGATTTGTAAATTTAAAGTGATAGTGAGCTATGAAGGACCAATCATGTATGATATGTAAATACAAAGTGCAGTATTATTAAAGTCTTATGTGGAAATGTCTAGCTCTTACTCTTTCTAGATATTCTGATTGAAACGGGAAATTCTTGTGAAAAAAGGGAGGGAGTGGATCTACTGGCAGGTTTCCCAAACCATTTAGAGCCAGGAAGAGAGAAGGTGATTTTTTTTTCTCAACAGCACTCCACACATACTTAGGAAAAACTAAATTTCTGGTTGTTCAATGATGACTGTGTTGAGAACCAGAGTAATGTTAAATGCTATTTTTTCCCTTAACATTTTAATAGAAACAGCAACAGATTTAGAGCAAAAAAGATTATAGTGTGTATGTACAGCTTGCTTTCTAAAAGAATCATAAACTGGATCTGCGTGGTGGGAGTACAGTACTATTTCTAAAGTGTTAATAGTAATCAAAGCCTTTTTTATCTTACCTACTGTAGTCCTAGTTGGTTCTAAATGTTTTCTTCCAGAATCTGAAAATGAAAGGTAAACATGTGCTTCTCTTTGGATGTAACTGACCATTTCCACAGAAGAGAACTAAGTATATGAGACTGAATTCTAAAGGAAAGATGAATGCTCTGTGTGTCTGTGTGCATGTGTGTGTGCATGCTCATGTGTGTGCGTGTGCATGAGCGTGTGTAGGGTTGAGGTGGGCCAGAGATAAAGGGCATTTATTTCTTCACTTGATCTTAGCCAAAAGGCTGAGAAGCGATGGGCATTTATTTCTTGAGAATAATCTTTGGCACTCAGTTTCCCAAACCTAAGAAACATTGTATTCTGTGGGGATGCCTTTCTTTTATGATGAAGTCTTTCTTCCCCCGGGGAAATTAGCCGTGTATTTTTCTTTCAAGACCCAGAATTATTTATATGCTGCCTACCCCATTGTGATTAATGGTTCTCTCAATGAATTTTTTTTTTTACATTACCCAAAGAAATAGTGAATATTTTCTATTTTCTATCTGTGCTTGTGCTTTTTCCTTGCTTTGTAGCATGTTCCCTATATGCCGACAGAAATCCTATTCATCCTTCAAGATCTCATTTACCCAGTACCCCCTCCATGGACCCTCATGGGTCATCCTAGCCAGAAGTGAACTCTTCCTCTTCTAAACTCCCATAGAACACATTTTGTGCTACTTTTCTGGCATTTACACATGCCATCTTAATAGCATAGCTGTTGGTAAATCTGCTGTCAAGATTAGCTTGCCGAGGATAGGAATTACCTAGACATCTTTGTATGCAGCATAACATCTACAGTTCTTAAAGTTCTTTGATGCTATTAGAAGTTTGGCTGCCCCTACCATCTTTTATACCCCTCCCCCACCCCATGCTACTTCTGTGTCTTATGTTCTGTGGTCAGTCTGCATAATCACTTAGTTGCACCCGTCAGCAGTTCCCTTCCTTTTCTTTCCCTTTGGTTGAATGCTGCCTGCAAAACTCAATGCCTGGTCAAGTCCAACTCTCTGCCCATTCCATATCTGTACAGGAGCTCTGAATGTGGCTGGAGAAAAACACCCAGCCATGCTAATCTCACTCAGCTCATGGCTCCCAATTTCCAGGGATCCTTAGTATTCTCCATTAGCCCTACTTCATTCCCTAGACCTGCAATGTCCAATATGGCAGCACTGGACACAGTGGCTACTGAGCACTTAAAATGTGGCTCATCTGAATTGAGACGTGCTAAAAATGTAAAATGCACACTGGCTTTTGAAAACTCATTACTAAAAATAAAGAATCTAAAATATCTTGGTACTTTCCATACTGATTACATGTTGAAATAATATTTTGAATATGTTGGGTTAAGTAAAATATAGTATTAAAATTATTTGTACCTATTTCTTCTCATGTTTTCAATATGGGTACTAGAAAACTTAATATTCCATAGATGGTTTGTATTATGTTTCTATGATACAGCACTATTTTGGAAAATTCACAAGATAATTCACTCTCTGAAGTCTCTTCCACACCTTTTCAAACTTTACCTTGTTTACCCTCCTCATTCTCAGCTGATGAGCTTGCTTCTGATTGCACAGGGATAATGGAAGCCATCAGGAGAGCATGTTCCTTGTCTCACTAGCACATCTACCAACCCTGCATCCGTACACAGGTACTCGGAGTTTGCTTCCGTTATAAGGAGGGCTGCCTTGCTCCTGTGCAAGGCTGGTTGGCCACTAAGGCTCTGGACTCTGTCCCTTCTCACTCACTTGTGGACTTCTCTTTTACGTTCATTCTCTTGCTTACATTATCAATTTTTGCCTCTCGTAATATCATTGCGTCAGCTTGATAATATGTTATGGTACTTCCAATTCGAAAAAATTCCTCTGGCTATTGCTCTGTTTCTTTGCTCCTCTTAACAGCAAAACTCATTGCAATAATTGTCCAAATTAGTTGCTTACAATTCTTGTATCCAATTCCCTTTTGAACCCACTCCAAATAAATTTGTGTGCCCACAACTCCATCAAATCTTCTCTTGTCAAGACTCCTGATGCCTGTCTCACTGATAAATTCCATGGTTGATTCACAATCCTCATATTACTTAATCTATCATCAGCTTTTGATGCAGTTGACTGACTGTTCTGTCCTTGAGTCACTTTCTTATTTGGTTTTCCAGGTCAGTAGACTTTCATGATTTTATTTCTTCACTGGCTTACTTTACAGACCTTTGTCCTGGTTCTTCTACAGCTCCTGATTTCTTAATTATGTAGTGCTTCGGGGCTCAGTTTTGGTCCTTTTCTCTAACTACACCTACTAGTTGGTGATTTACAATACTGGCTGTTCACTAATGATGCCCAGATATACATCTTTTACCTTGAGCTCGCTCCAGACTCCTGTATTTAACTGACTACAGAATATCTCTACTTGGATGTTGAAAGTCATTTCAAATTCAGCAACTCATAATTACTGACACATGTGGTCCTACAAAGGTAATGGAAAACTTCTATTATGAGTTCCCAAGACTGCTTCTCTGGCATCTTTCAATTTCAGTTGGCCATGGCTCTTATTGTTCCAGTCACAAGGCAAAAAAACATTAGCAACATCCTCGACTCCCTTATTATTATCACTTAAATTCACTCAATCAGCAAATCCTGTTGGCTCAACCTTCAAAACATGTCTCAAATCAGATCGCTTCTCGCCACTTCCATAGCCACTATTCTAGTCCTAGGCACGGTTGTCTCCTGCCTGGAGTATTGCAGTATCTCCCTGAGTGGTCATAGTACTTCCCTGTTCTCTATAGTCTATTCTCCAGACATCAGCCACAGTAATAAAAGTCAGATCAATTATGTCTCTGCTCTACCAATGCCTTCACTTTTTACTCAAAATAAAATCCAAATTCTGCCTTTTCGACCCATCTCCTACTACACATGTAAGATATGGGTCTCTTTACCACTCACCTCTTCAAACACAAAAACGATCACTTCTAGGGTCTCTGCACTTACTCTTCCCTCTGCCAGAACGATGTTCTTCTTCTATTTCAAGGACGTCTCTGCTCCAAAGCCTCCACATTAGGGAGGCCCTCTCTAGCCCCCTAGGCAAAAATAGCATCCGTTACTCTCATGTCCTTTCTCCCTGCTTTGTTTTCTCTGTTGCTCTCATAATGCCCTCGATGTATCTATTTATCTCCTGTTGTAGTGACTAAATGGTGGCCCCAAAAGCTTTGTTTATCTTAATCAAAGGGACCTGTAAATATTATCATATAACACAATAAAGTGAATATTATCTTATGTGGTTAACGGATGTGATCACATTATGGATATTATGGTGAAATTGTTTGAGATTATCTGGGTGGACCCTAAATGTCATCACAAATATGCTTATAAGAAAAAGGCAAAGGGAGAGAAAACAGGCAGAAGAGCAGGAAGCAATGTGCCCATGGGAACAGAGAGTGTGGTGACGGGCCCACAGTCAGGGAATGCTGACAGCTACCAGAAGCTGAAAGAGGCCAGGAGTGGATTCTCCTCTAGGGCCTTCAGAGGGAGTGCTGCACTGGGGGGCTTCTGGCCTTTAGAACCGTGGGAGAATACATTTCTGTTGTTAGAAGCCAACCAGTTTGCGGTAATCTGTTGCAGCAGCCATAAGAAATGAATACACCTGTTTTCCCTCACTAGAATGAAAGCACCAGGGATGTTGTTCACAGCTGTATTCTCAGTACAGCAGCGATGCCTAGAACAGAGTAACAGCTCAACAAATGTTTGGTAAATGAATTTATTGGTTTGTCACTTATGTTTTTTGGTAAATTTCTAAACCTAAAGGAAAAAAGTGAAAAGAATCATTTTAAGGATTTAACTGATCAGCGTATTTTAGGCAGGTGTTGAGTTAAAAACAGTCATGTATCAATCACTCAATAAATGATTAATAATCATGATGATCATCCTAACAATGACTAGGCCAGCCTGGGTCACTCTGAGTGGCCTTTCTCCTCAACTTTCCTATGCAGTATTGTTCCTTTTCATTCTCACTTCAAAGTCAGGTTGTTTTTCTTTTAATTTAAGACCATGCAGTACCTTGGGCAGTGTGTGACAGTCACATGAAGACAGGTCGTGGATGTCTTTTTCTAATTCTGAAAAAAGTCGCATCGCGTTTTCTCCATTGAATTTCCTTAACTGTTTCACCCCCCTATTTCCTTTGACTCTTATGATCCATAATAATGAATTTCTGGATTGTGGAAACACATTTTCCTATAGAATAAAAGTAGGGGACATACTGTTGATCTTTTAATTAGAACTGGATACGGGAATGACAAGCTGGTCCTTGTCCCCTGCTTGTGTCTTGAGATGCTCTCCTCACTGTGTTCTGTGATCTTCTGTTAGCTCCAAGAGCCCCCAGATCAGCTTATCTTACATCCTTTTGACTGCATGCCTTACACTGACTGAAGAACTATCTTCAGGTTTCTTTGGCTGTTTTCCGTTTCTCGATTTAAATGAAGGCCTTTGGAGGGTAGGAAGCCATTTGGACACTGGCTTCCGACAGAAGCAAGTACCAAATCTTCCACATCTTAAAATTCCCTCCCACAGTTGGCTCCATTTTCCAGTTTTCCTTCAGGCTCTGGTGCCAGATCCTCATGCAGTAAATCTATCTGGGAGGAATATAAATCTTGTGGATCCGTGAGTTTCAAGACACATTTAATTCAGCAGAACTTCGACTAGCAGTGTTCCATATCCTCTGGGTGTCCTCATCAGGGATCCCAGTGTTCCATTCTACAGCCAAGAAATTACCACAGTGCTGGTTTTACTTAGCTGCATACCAGAACCAAAGGTCTAGGCTGTCACAGCCCCAGTATGTGCTACCAGAGAGCTTTACCTTTGTTGGATGTGACATGTTTACTGCTATGCTCAATGGAAATGATATTTGAAGCTGAACCATAGTTTATAAATTTCTCTTCTTGTAGGCAAGTTCATATCTGCCCCATGTATACAGTCCTAATTCAGGAGACACTTCCAAGGTTGGCAGAAATCTTTCCTGGCACAGAAGTACCAATAATTTGTTCCCCTTGACTTGGTGGAGACTTTGATAATAATCATGTCTTTGTTTTCTTTTTCCTTAAAAAAGCATTACAAAATGCCTATGGAGCATAAGGGTATCTGGCAGAAAAACAAATTCACAGGGATCCTAGAAACAAGTTGGAGAAGACAGTGTTGGTTTAGGTTGGTACAAAAGGGAGAGAGGAGATTCTGCCTCCCAGCACCTGTATGCCAGCTCTAAATGGAGCTCAAGAGTACAGGAGGACAGCAAAGCTTGGAACTGTGTGTAGTGGGCGGGGCGTGGGGGGGAGGAAGGAAGCACAGATGGAGGAAGAAGACGGGAAGAGGTACACTGAGCCTGATGCTGTAATCTCAAACATAAAGAAAGCAGTGCAATAATCTGGAAGATTAATGCCCTTGAGATACCCACAGACCCCCTTAAAGAATTCCTCAAATGCACTTGGTATATTGATTTGCCCAAATGAAAAAATATAGTGCTCCTCACAAATGACACTTTTATGCCACTTTATAATGGCTGGCAAGTGCTGATACTCTTTTATACACAATCTCATTCAGTCCTCTGAGTTTGTCTTTGATACCCTCTTGTCTCTCATTCTTTAATCTTATCTCAGCCCCTCTCTGTCTTGGGCCACATTTCATAAAATTGTGGCAAAGGCATTTAGAAGGCTACTAATGGCATTATGTTTTTATGGCTAACTATTCTTTTATACATAAATAAAGTTAACAGATGTTGGTCTTTGTTGCTTTTCCCTCCATTTTTTTTATATTCCCTTGCCTCTCTTTCAGTCTCAGATTACACGTTACTTGTTAGACACCTGTTTCCTGTGTAACTCAGAATGGAACTATATGTGTGTATAGCAGGATTACTGTTCACACATAGATTGCATGCATAGGCATATTCACAGGGAATAGGAATAAGCTCTTCTATCCATGTTCTTGCCTTGCAGCAAGTTTAATTGAAGGATGAAAAGAAGAGAATGAGATAAAAGTTATCTCATTATGTTAACTTTATTTATGTATAAAAGAATAGCCATAAAAACCTTAATGACATTAATAGCCTTGTAAATGCCTTTGCCACAATTCTTTGGAATGCGGCCCAACACAGGGGGGCTGAGATAAGATTAACAAACGAGAGACAAGAGAGTACTGAAAACAAACTTAGAGGACTTTTTTATGTAATTGACCTCACACTTTTGCTTAATTAAATTTAAATGTTTACTATGATACCCACTTTATATTATAAAATTCTACTTTTCTTGGCCCAGGCGCAGTGGCTCACACCTGTAATCCCAGCACTTTAAGAGGCCAAAGTGGGCAGATCACAAGGTCAGGAGTTTGAGACCAGCCTGGCCAACATGGTAAAACCCCATCTCTACTAAAAATACAAAATTTAGCCAGGCATGGTGGCGCATGCCTGTAATCTCAGCTACTCAGGAGGCTGAGGCAGGGAATTGCTTGAACCCGGGAGGTAGAGGTTGCAGCGAGCCGAGATCATGCCACTGCACTCTAGACTTTGTGACAGAATAAGACTCTGACTCAAAAAAAAAAAAATAGCTAGGCATTGTGGCGCTCACCTGTAGTCCCAGGCTACTTAGGATGCTGAGGCAGAAGAATCACTTAAACCCAGGAGGCAGAGGTTGCGGTGAGCCCAGATCGTGCCACTGCACTTCAGTCTGGGCGACAGAGGGCGACTCTGTCTCAAAAAAAAAAAAAAAAATTCTACTTTTTTGTAGCCCCCTTCAAAAATATTTCCTGTTCTTGAAACCAAATGCTTGAATTTTTCATAAAAAAGTGGGGTAGTTTTGTTGTTTAGCAGTATCAGAAGCTCTAAGGTTAACGGGGCTGGAATTACTGCACAGTCATGAGGTTACACTAAAAGTTGTTTTGCTCCTGTTTTCTGGGCCTTCCTCCTTTAGGGAAAATACCGTACCATTAAATCACAAAACATTCACAAATTCACATGCACCATAAGTGGGCCTGAGGGACAGTCTACTTCAAGTTCGTCCAGAGCATTTGTAAGCAAACATTCCTACACTTCTTGGGCCTCGCTCAAATGCAAACCGCCATCTGGTCTACTTGTGGAATACAGCTAGTCCATTGTTTCCAGCTGTTTTGATGACTGAACCTGCTCAATAGTTGATCTAGTCAGTATAGAAATAATTGAAAAAGAATTGATAAGGAATCCAATAAACTCAGTAAGGCTCTGTATGTGTGCGTATGTGTGTGTGTGTGTAATTTTTTGTATCAATAAACACATGATTTACAGGTGTTCCCTCTCATTTTCTTCCCTTCATTCCAGTAGACTGAAATATAGGTTAAAAAGATCTTTGAGTGCAGAGATTTTTCTATTGACAATGGGTACTCATAGAAATGAGAAATTTCAGAATGACATGCAATTGTTAAGTAATGATTACATATCTAACATGTTCCCAAATGGACTTTCTATGCACTAATTATCATTACATCACAATTTCCAAGATGTCTTTTAGCCACAGGTTTAAAAACTGTTAGTAACAAATAAAATGAGTTCTTGAGGGGGAGAAAGGAGGGAGATTCTCAGCAAAGCAGTGTCACAAGTGAAAAATAGAGTTTGCCAAGTAAATAACTCAGACACTTTTATAATTGTCTAGATAACTATACCTCTGTTTTTTACCTTTTAAAATAATTGTAGATTTATAGATTCTATTCATAAATTATTCACAGATTATAAATTCATAGTGGCAAAATATAGTACATGGAGTCGGACGAATTCTTCACCTAACCTAAATGATTACATCTTATATGACTGTAGTACAACAGCAAAACCAGGAAACTTACATCAGAAGACTTCTGTTACCTGGATTTGTACGGCGCATACACAGGATTAAATTGCATAGAACTACACACACACACACACACACACACACGTGAATACATGTAAAAACTGATATAAACTTTTCTTTTTTTTTTTTTTTTTTTTTAAGACTGCATAATTTATTTTTTTATTTATTTTTTTTTTGAAAGAGAGGAAAGAAAGTGAGAGTGAAAGAAAGAAAAAAAAAGAATGTACGAGAGAAAGAAAGAGGAAGAAAAAGAGGGAGAGAGAACAAGATTCTTGTTCTACTGCCCAGGCTAGAAT